>CAJUYG010001419.1:0-40915 GCA_910591675.1 Galerucella calmariensis
GGTTTGGTCTTATTCCGTCGGGGGTTATCATGTCTCCAAGGAAGGCTACTTCCTTTTCCAAAAATTCTGATTTGTCTAATTGTATCTTCAAGTTGGAATCTCGAAGTCTTTGAAAAACTTTCGTTAAATTGACTAGGTGTTCTTGTAATGGAAAGGAGTATATTATTATGTCGTCCATATATACGAGACTAAATTTTTCCTGATGCGACTGGCTGAATGACGTGATTCCAAGCCAAGAAAAAACAAAAATATATATATATATATATATATATACGAGGCACATATTTTTTTGTAGTCCTCTTAAAATATTATCCATCACTCTCTGAAATGTGGATAGGCTGTTTTTTAAACCGAACGGCATTCGGACATGTTTATAATGCCCATGTTCTGCTTTGAATGCCGTTTCAGGAATGTCTCCTTCGGCCATTTCAATCTGATGGAACCCGCTAGCTAGGTCAAGTGTTGTAAAGTATTGACATTTGCCTGATTTGTCAAGTAAATCAGATATATTTGGAATGGGGCATTTATCGTCTATCGTTTTTCCATTTATTTTCCCATAATCGACTACACTTCTCCATTTAATTTTACCTGAGGTGTCTAGTTTTTTGGGTACTATCCAAATTGGTGATGACCAGGGTTATTGACTATGTCTCATTATACCTTAGTCCAACATTGATCCAATTTGTCTCTGTACTTCTTCTTTATGCACGTGGGGGTATCTATATGACTTTGTATGTAGGTACTGGTATTCCGTCAGTAGTTTGTATTCAGTGTTTTATTTGATTTGTAAATGTCAAAGGTGTATCTGGTCTATGAAATACGCCTGAAAATTTTCTACCTAATTGTGTTATTTTTCCTCCTTCTTCTAAATTCATGTGGTCAGTTCTAATGAGATTTTTAATGTCTATTTGTTCGACTGCGTTTTGTATTGGTATAACGTATATAGATAATATTCTCTCAAGTTTATGGAGTTGCTTTTCAAAGGATTTTTAAAGTCATTGAGATTGTTTCGTTACTGTCATCAATTAATTCAAAGTTTAAGTTGTAACATGAAATACTACATGAGTTCCAAAGAATAATTTATTAATTAGGTAGGTACTGCCAAAACTGATAATTATTTCGTTATTCAAACTGACAATTACCCCATAATTTTAATTCAATAGTATTTTAAGATTTATAAACATTGAAAAGAACATTATTAAGGAAAAAGTTATTTAAAGTAAGTCAATTTTCTGGGTGAATACTTCATAGTTCAATACTCTCAACACCATTTGAATCCACTTTAATATTACAATTGTAATTGAAGATTTTATTAAATATTATAAAAGCGCGGAATTAGATAAAACGTTGTACGTAAACACGTTATGAAGAGAGCGACATTGTTCAACTCGCGTAATTTGCAGAACTCGCTAGCGCTCGTCTTGGCAAATATTACGCTTGTTGAACAATATCTTTTTTTTCCTAACTAGTTACGTAAATAACTATTTCAAAATGTTTAAAGCAAATATCAGGATTTAAGAATGATTTTGTTGAACCAGTGTCAATAAGGAGATTCAATGGGGGGTTTTGTATAACAATGTGAGGTAGTTCTGTTTTGTCACATAGGGCGTTAATCTCTGTTACTTGTTTGTTATTGGTTTCGGATCCAACCGGAAATTTTCATTATATTCGTCCGTACTATAAATAATATTTTTACTTTCATAATGTTCATTTATGTCAGTATTGGCATTGTAATTGTCTAGGTCAAAATAAAAGAGTTCTTCAGAAGTCCAAGCTCTTTGAGGAGATTGTCCCTGAGGTATCTGTCTATCTGTCTGTTGAAATTTGTAGGAGGATGGCGTGGAATAGGAAAAGTACTTTTAATACTCATAGGAGTAGGCTGAGGATTTTGTGTGGGTCTGTGGGTCTTTGTTGAGGTTGACGTTGAAGTTTTTATTTGTCCAAACATTTTGGAATTTTTCGAGCCTACCAAAAACTTGTTGATTTGTTATGGGGTAGTTGTCTAGGATTTACAATAACTGGACCTTGAGAAAAAGGTCTCTTTTGGTTAGTTTGCCATTGCTGTGGTCTGGAATAATTTTGAAAATATGTAGATGGTTGAAAAAACTGAGCTCGATGTCTCTCATGAGACGAAAGTTGATGTGGGGGTGAATTATGTGAATTATTACCTTTTTGTGAATAGCGAATATTATTATTTTTTTCATATATTGTTTTTTTATATAAAGTAGGGAGTCTCATAGCTCTAATTGTGGAACCTAAGGGTTCTTCCAGACCTGCGAGGGAAGTAGTTGAAGCCTGTTGTTGGTAAAATTGTTTTTTATTTGATGTTATGTGAGGATCATGATTATGAAGACCTATATAATCACATATTATATTCAAAACTTCTAGACATCTCTGATAGAATTGTTGCGGATGTTTATTAAAATTTTGCCTTAAATTAACTAAATCTCGTGTCAATGAGTTTTCATCTCTTTGATCTCCAAAATTTGTATCAAAATTGTTTTTAAATCATCCCAATCATTATAACCATGAACTGAAATAACTTCTTTGGCTTTGTCAATAATTTTTGAAATTATAACGTGTAATAACAATATATTTTGAATGCAATTTTCATTACCGGCTGTTTCATCGTGAAACTGATTTGATAAAGTTGTAGTTACTCCAACGAAATCATATAATTCGCTGGGTTTCCCATCAAAAGGAGGTAGAATACAAAGCGTCTTAATATCAAAAAATTATGGAACTGCCATTGTATTATCGATTTCTTAATTTATTATAGTGAAATAAGAACTATTATCAATTATATTTAAATTAGCAATTGAGGTTGCTTAGAACTATGCGGATATATCACTTGAGGGATTATGAGCAAAGGATTCTGACATAAGTAGGTACTCACAGAAATAGGGCGATGATCAACTTTATGTCCAGTCGACTGTAGTATTATATTCTGGATGAGAAGCTTCAACTGCTGTCGTCCAGGAATATTTTCCATTACTCTGAAGGCTGAGCTGCAATTGCTGTCCTTTAGGAAAGTTCTTTTTTTGGGTTCTCAGTTAATTTCAAGTTTCACTGTATATTAAAGTTCAAATCGCGAATGAACGTTTGAAAACGACGAGTTTCTACTACTAAAACTCTTTCGCGATCCTACTGACCGCGCCAATTATATTTTAATATTCGAAATTTGCTTTTTTAAAAAGAAATTATATTGAATATATTTATACAATAAAACTCATATCATGAGTGTAAAAAGAAAATATATATGTTACTACTATGATATATACCAGAATGGATATTAATTGTTCCACTATCTTATTTATAAACTTTGATTATCCTCGAAACTTGCTGAATCTGCACTATTCGTGTTCTAGTTCGATCGCTATGAATGAATCGTACCATTGTCTCATTGAAATGTAACTCACAGTTTTATTAATGACGAAAAAGCATTTGTTAGCGTATATAAAACCTGTATGGTGTTTCTCGAAGCAAATGCAATACAAAGACATCAAAATTCTCCTCATCGCACTCAGATTTAAAATTCCTTGATATTAAACTGCAATAAGATATTCAGTGATACCTATCTACAGATTCCTTAGGCTGCTAATAATATACTTTGCAGCTGATATCACTTAGATCCCGTGCCTAATAAGCGAATTACACTGTTTCGCTTATAGCTCGAGAATCGTATGTGTTATCGGTCTGAAATAAAAAAGTTTCGAGCCGACATAATACATCTAAATATTTTTATCACATCAAGTTCAACGTTATTATATTTTACAAATCCATGGGACAGGTGGAGTGCTGTGTTACGTGAGACATGTGTAACCTTTGTCGCGAAGGTCTAACGCTATTCAGACGAGAGGTTTTGTATGTGAGCCAAAATTACAGTTAGACATGTTTGACGGTTAGCAGGTGATATTTGATAGGTGTAAGTGACAAGTGACAAGTGAGTAACAAATGTTAGACGATAAGTGACAGGTGACAGATGACGGGTAACGAGTGATGACAAGTGACAGACAGATAAGGAGTGACAGATTACCGAAGATGAATGACAGATAACTGACAGACAGATGGCAGGCCTTGATTGGAAGTGGGCGTGGCTAACAATGCTATTGGTTGAAAAGGAGGCGTGGCGATTCATCCCACCACTTTTAGCGTCAATTTCGTTTTTTCAAGACCTCAACTATTTTTGACATTTTCCCAAAGAGTTTTCCATGCTATTGCCTCCACCAATAGGCTGAATGCCTCTTCACTCAGAGAACATAGTGAATTTAATGGAAGCAATGGGTATGTTTCTTGTGTCATCAGAGGCATATTGACGTCTTAACCATCAACTTTTATTGATTAGATTAGACCATTACGGAGTAAAGGATAATTCTCCAAAGTTGATCCAATTCTATTTTTTGTGCAAAATACAATAAATAGTGTGTGTATATATGATGCCCCTTGAAGTTGAAAATCCACTGGAATTCATATAATCAACAATGTCTAATTAATTTGTGTAATAATCAATATATATGACAGTATATGCCTTTGGTAGTGGGAAACATATGCAGAAGTAATAAAAAACCGTGACTATTCATTTAAAAAGGCAAAGAAGTGCTTCACAAAAAGCATGCTTGGATCATTCATGTGTATCAAGTCGTCTTTTTTCAGATATAATATCACAGATAACCGCCTCATAGCCGTCACATCCAAAGCAGAGCGAAATAACATCCAATTGAATGAGCAGTTGGGGATCAAATGGTGTAATGGGTGCACCATGTGAAACCACATGTGGTGTATCTCAGGGAACCGTTCTTGGGCCACTTTTATTCCTTCTATGCATCATCATCTAGTATGCTTTATCTGAATATTCAGGCTAAGATTTTCAGCTTTGCAGATGCCACAGTAGTATTTCATAGTTCCTCCACATGGCAATACCTACCTGAAAAATAGAATAGAAACTAATATTCCTAATATTGCTAGATGGTAACAGTTTGATAAACTAAATCTAAATTCCAGTAAAATAAATTATTTTTCAATCTTACATAACTGGTTCATCTAAATTGGGGCCACTGCACACCGGAAGAGCAAACTAAATTACAGAAACAGAAAAAAAATGAAATATCTTAGTATTACAATAATTGCTCGACATTTTGGGTGGGATCCACAATGTAGTGGAATAGTGGAAAAATTAGTGGCCATCCCACAAAATTCAAGTACTTGAAAGAAATTTTTGAGCCTAAAAATAAAAAGTCTTATATCACTCACTGGTGGAATCATTGATTTCTTATGGAATTGTCGGTTGGAGCGGAGTAAGAGATTGTTCCATATTTTACAAATATGGTTCTGAAGAATCATTTTTCAAGGGAAGATTTTATATCCACCGATCATCTTTTCATCCAAGAAATATTGTTGTGTCTATTTCAAAGTGGAATAAAACTTGAACATTATAGACATTCTTACAAAATTAGGAGATAGGAAGGGATCTTTTTTCCCATGAAGAGGGAAAGCAATTGGGCGAAGGAATGCTAATTATTTAACACCAATGCTTCACGTCCTGTTGTCTGATGATGTAAGAAATTCAAAATGTTACAGTTTATTTGAGAAGCAAATTGAAAAATGGATTATGTGAATAGGCAGAAGATATTTCAGCAATATAGTGAATCAAACTATATCATAACGGAGAGTATCCATTTTTGGAATATACAGTTAATGGTACCACTGGATAGTTTTTTATATAACCCGACAATCCACTGGATTTGTTTTTTACCAGATTTTACAGTTTACTGAATTTGGAAAAAAAAATATTCGTTCATATTTTCCGGTCACAATATAAGTAGTAATAAAAATTTTGATGTATCAATGACGTATCTGTTTTTTTTTTGTGAATAAATTATCATTTCATGTGGCCCAATTCTCAATTCATCCAATTTCTTCCGATTTAATTTATTTCTACATATCGCACTGCTGTTACAAGACTGTATCAACTCAAAATAGGATGAACATGAGATAACTCATTTTTCAAACGTAAAATCCAATTCCCCACGCGTCAATAAAACCGTCGTTTGAAAAGTACAAAAAATAATCAAGAGATGGCGTTACAAGTCACTCATCATGATTGATTGATTGTTGTTACCTGTAGTATATTTGATAAGCTGTTTATTTACAATTTAGCGTTTTTAGCGGTTCTTGTGAACACATACTTAGTTTTAATATTTGTCACGAATGTTTTTACTTGACATAATAATTTCCTACATTGTCTTTAATTATCTCGAATTATGTCGAATAAAGTTCATGTATTGAGAATCTAGTTATTTCTGTTCAGAACATTACCCCCGCGCAACACTGCATCATCTTTAGTTAGGGTTGAAATTCGAATGATAAGCACGTGTCGCTTTGCGTTTAGACCGCATTATTTTGGATTGACCGATCAGGTATGTGAAAACTCAAGTACATATTATTTACTACTAATACATTTTTGTCGACTTTAACCTAAGTATGAACTTGGTATATTTTGAGTTGTTCCACTAACATTACATTATGTTACATTAACAAAACATCGATTTCAAGTAATATTTTGACAAACGACCTTCTTGTTGGTTTAGTAACTAGTTTTAGAGTTAATACAGTTTTGTTGAAGAATTTCTGTTTACTAGTTTTTAGTGGTAATTAATAAAAATTTCAAAAATATATTGTTGTCACTTTGAAATCACACACAGAGTCAAAATAAAAATATTGTTCTGTGATTTAAGAAATAATTTTAAGTTACTACATTATCGGTGACAAAAATTTTTTGGTTCAAATACATTTTATTTGTAGCATGAGCCGTAGGCGGCTTCTAGTAGATATGGCGACCATCGATGAGGACAAGGAAAACAACATCAACGGAAAAAATATTGAATCAAACCAAAGAAAATATTACATTTTACCTCTGCACAGTGATCAGAGTGATTTTGACGATTCGGACTGCGACCCTCATTTCATTCCTGGGTCAACAGGTGTTTCCAGTTTACTCCAATGTGCAGCCACAATACAGCGAAGTAGTTCTTCTGCAAGCAGTTCCAATTCATCTCCATCGACTAGCTCAGATGATGAAGCAGATAGTAATTTAAATCCCGTTGCTTCTACTAGTGGATCAGCAGGTCAAATAACTACATAGTCAAATGATTCAGATGTGCAGGAAATCGTAAGAGTTAAGAAAAGGGTCAGAAATGGAGCGAATTGGAGAAGCAAAATTGCAAAAACACGTCGAAACACAGGTAAAGACTACATATCAAGTGTTCAAAAACAAGTTCCTGCTAGGAAGATTGGTCCACCATGTGGAGATAAATGTCGATTCAATTGTCGTGCAAAAATAGATGAGAACACGAGACAAGACATTTTTAATAGTTACTGGGGCTTGGGAGACTTGCAAAAACAAAGACAATTTATAATATCTCACACTACACAAATTAATCCAAAATACAGATACTCATCCACTCAAAATCTCCGCAAATTAAATACCTCATTTTATTTCAAGCTAAACTACTCCAACGTTAGAGTTTGCAAAATATTTTTTTTAAATACTCTTGCAATAAATGACAGACCAATTGATACTGCATTATAAAAAAAAAACAGAGACTGGTTTTGTAGAGGATGAATTTCGAGGGAAACATAATAATCATCGGACTATGGATCCAGAGGTCTATGATAGTGTGAAAACTTTCATTAATAGCATACCACGAATTGAATCACATTACCTTAGAGCCCAGACATCAAGAGAATACGTTTCCTGCGATGAATCTTTAGCCGACCTATACCGTGATTACAAAGAAATTCGTACAAAATAAAGCCTACCATTTGCGTCTCAATCTACTTTTAACCGTATTTTTAATAGATATTTCAATATTTCATTCCACATACCAAAAAAAGATCAGTGTGATCTATGTGAAAGTTTCACTAATGCTGACGAAGAAGGAAAACAGAAAATTATTCAGGCTTATGGAACTCATTTGGAAGAAAAAGAACTGTCCAGAAAAGAGAAAAAAATACAAAAATAGGAACGATAACACAATTGTTGGTGTGTACGACTTACAGGCTGTTATGACGATACCAAAAGGCCAAATATCAGTGTTTCATTACAAAAGTAGAATTTATTGTTTTAACTTCACAGTAAGCGACTTACAGGCTGAAGCCGTTGCATGTTACTTTTTGAATAAAATCGAAGGAAAACGAGGTGCGATTGAAATAGGAACATGCATTTTGAACTATTTAGAACCTGAACCTGAACCAGTCAGTGTTATTGTTTATTCCGATAACTGCTGTGGGCAGCAGATAAATGAATACATCTAAATACATCAGCCTCTGTATATGCAACACACAAATTTAACATCGCGAGTATCACTCACAAATTTTTGATCAGAGCTAGACCACTCTTAAAATGAGGGTGATAACGTACATAGCGTGATTGAAAAGCAAGTGAAGCGTTTTCTCAAATCTGGACCTATCTATGTCCCGCATCAATATGCCACCTCAATTTAGATAGCTAAAAAGACTGGGTAACCTTATAAAGTTATTAACATGACCCACGATAAATTTTCTGTTCTTAAACTACTTCAAGAACAGTGGGGTAGTAATTTTAATGTGAACGAGGAAACAAACCAAGTGAAATGACATGATATTAAGGTGCTTCGTGTTGAAAAAAAACATCCCGTCACCTTTTTCTATAAGAATTCTTATGAAGATGAAAATTACCCTGAAGTTGCGTGATTCGCGACGTTCTGGAAACCAATTGGTATTATTTTCTATTGGTATGAACCAGCATACACAAGCAAGATACCTTTAGCTCTAAATAAAAAAGCAGATATGAAGGAACTGGTTGATAAGAATATAATTCCGAGGACTTATTATGAATTGTACTATCGAGATTTAATTGACTAATTCAAACCGTAAAGTTTTAATCAGTATCGGCAGTTATTTTCATTTGTTATTCTGCGTTATTTGTAAGCATTTATAATCTTGTGATTTTCAAATTGATAAGGAATAATCAGGATTTAGGTACTTCTTTCTTGTTTTGGTTTTTTTTTAAGAAATTATATTTTGTTATCTCTTCATTTAAATAAGTCCAACATGTTTGTGTAACGTTTTTAAATATCTCCTTCCATGAGAATTTAAAAACTATGTGATTTTCGGACTAATAATATTAGCGACAATTCGTGAAATGACTGATTATTTCTTAAGAATTATAGAAAGGTTTAATTCGAAAAAAATAATGTTCATTTTATGAAATCAAACAATTTTATTTTGTAAAATCTACATTGTAATAAAACATAAAGTGACGCGTTTCGCTAACACAGTAGCTTTTTCAAACGTTGGAGGTATAATGAGAAACTTTATATTTATACAGTGCCTTAATACTAAATTATACGGAAATTAGTATTAAGGCACTGTATAAATAGAAAGTTTCTCATTATACCTTTGGAAAAGCTGCTGTGTTAGCGAAACGCGTCACTTTATGTTTAATTACAATGTAGATTTTACAAAATAAAATTTTTTTATTTCATAACTTACTATGGATCTACATCAAGTAAAAGCCTCATCTATTCAATGTTCATTTTCTCTGTTGCTGTTAATGATTTGAATATAAATTAGTTTGTATGATTAATTGAGTTTTAAGTTATTTTATTTAGTAAATACATTATTTGTCTTTATTATAATAATATGGCTTTATTTACATCCTAGACCTATAATAATAATAGTGCTATGATGTAAAAATATGTATCAACTCAAAAAAATTACCCAAAATCATACAAAAACAAATCCAAGTAAACTGTAGCAAGTCAAAATATTCCACTTATAACTACACAACTTGAAATAATTCATGATTTTTAAAAATTTGCACGGACAATATAGTATTAACTCAAAAATTGGAAATTACTTGATCTTTGAAACAATTCATAAATCCAGAAATAACCAGTAATTGAATGCTCAGCTTTATTATATCCATCAACACACTCTTGTGCTACTGTTGCTCAAGCAATTTTTCCCTATCCCCATTTATTTCCCTCATTCCATTAACTACAAGTTGGTTGAATATTTTATTCCATCCATTTGGAAATAATGCCTCCACAGCTGTAAAAACAAGTGGTATTTGTTTTCCGTCTAGGTATTTTTTGAACTCTTTCGAATTTTTCTCAGGATACTGGTCTGTAGGCAGCATGCCAATATCTTTTGTTTTCGAGACCTCATTAACCAGTTAGAGGTTTGTAATTTGAGTTTTTGATATTGGAGTAAACGCGTAGATATCTAGTGAAATGACTCACTAGAAGATGTAGGTATTTCTTTGTAGGTCTCGGAAACTATTGCGAAAGGTTTTGTAGCTGGTTCTGAGACATGATGCCAAAGTTGTCTTTTTCTTTCGTTTTATTTTTTATGCAGATCTCACAGCCTTCTCATATATTCCTAATGCTTTTTGTTAAATTCCTTGCTGTGTACCTATGTAAAGCTGATTCTTTTATGTATTTGGTTAATGCTTACCTATACATTTCCATGTATAGGTAGACTATATAAGCTCAATAGTGAATGCTTCTGATGAAATAATGTTTTCTTTTTTATCAACTCTCTCGAAATGTACCTTCTGGTTTTCAAACAATATTTTTTATTTCGAATATTTCCATTACTTTCTTGACTCAATAGGATGTTCTTGAATTTTATAATATTCACAATTTTCAATGTTTTATCTTTATTGTCTTCTGCTTTCAGCACTGAGCAAGATAAAAGCGTTTCCTTACACAGAAAAATATTGAATTTATTCCAACCTAAGCGTCCTTCCTGTATATAACAGTGTAAATAAGAAAAACCAATTTGGAACGAATGAGCGGTATAAGCAAAATATTGAGAATGAATGAACTACCTTATTTTAAACAGTTAGAAGGGAGCCACTTTGCAAATAAAGTGTGTAAAGTTTCAATTCATTGAATCTCGGACAACTTTGAAATGGAAACTTAATTGGAGAAAATTCAGGATGCAGGAATTAAGAAGATACAGAAATCAAGCAGCTAGTTCAAATGGAACTCCTAGTAAAGCAGTCTTTTTATCTTAGGATATATTTGGAATTTATGTATCTTAGTGCTCATTTGCTTTTTTGTGTTGTTTCTATTTTCAATGGGAAGGCAGTGAGATTTGGTATGTGGAAGGAGATTTCTTGAAGTACTAAATAGTTGTAAATAGCTTTCAATAAGCAGTTTGCGTTTTCGAACCAATTATGTCATGATCGGAGCTTAGACGTTGCGACGATGCGGCGGTCGACATATCTCTAATACTAAATTTGTGGTGCAAAAAGCTTATTATCGACGGAATTGTATAACTGAAACAACTCATATTTCATTTCATGGCTGCTTTACCATCTTCACATTAATATTCCGAATGTGGGACATAATAAAAGTGCTCCGAATAGTTGAGATTATTTTGCCAAGTGACACCACGAGAATTGTATTGCCAAGCAACAACGAAGACAATGAAAAATCAATTTGCCACATTGAATCGAAGCTTAAGTAACAGAAAGTAATGGGCTTCGTGATCCCAGATTACCAGAGCTGGAAAGAATGTCATTCAATGGCAAACATTTCAAAACCTTCGGAAAAGACCACAAGTATCTTCCAAGCAAAAAGCCTCATCAGTGAGAAGTGTGCCCAGCTCAATATCAATGAAATATATAAAAGGCGAAGGATTATTATCATGAATGAATGTCAAGCAGCCATAAGCAACAGTCTTCGTCGTTGGAACAGCTTGAATATTCATAATTGTTATTTAGTTTATTTTCAATTATTATGAATGTGGAATAAACTTGTTAGTCAAAGGAAACGTAGGTATGCACAGAAACTTGAAAAGTATCAAGTCGATTCCTATTTGGAATAGTTAATCATAGCTGACTTTTTTCAATGTTGAACTCTATCGAATGTGATGTTATAATGGCGTCATTTCAAGGAACAATAACATTACGAATAAAAATACTCAATGCTCCACCTAAATAAGCCTATGGAAAGTAGGATTGTTGTTCACTTTGCCTGAAATTAACTTGTATATTATATTTTTATAACGTCTCCACATTCTATGTATATTTATACTTAAACTGCGGCCTTGCATCTGACCTTAGTAGATTTCATTCCAATTGTAATTATCATCACTATCGAAACTACATGCATTTATGTTCACTAATACTCTCATATCATTGTTGATAAACATATTATATCTATTCAATATCATGAAAGTAGTGTATAAGTGGTTGATGACTTTATTTTGGAAATAATCTATATTCCATCAAATTATACATTTCCCTCTCAGATGCTGCAATGTGCGATTATATACAGATAATAATAATAAATGCTTTTGTATTTTTAGCAAGTACGCACTATAACCTCTCTTTATTATTGTGCTAACCGAGTCATAAGCATTATAATCTCCACATTTTGTGTGTTTAGCAAGTGTACGCGTCATAATTTTAATAAATTCAAAAACAAATCATATTTTAATATTACAATTTCAGGACGTATGTATTTAGCAAGCCGTGCGTGTTCTAACCTATGCGCTGTTGTGTTTACGAAGTCGAGAGAGTATATATATATATATATATATATATATACACTCTGTTGTTGTGTTCACAAAGTCCCGCGCATCTATGACGTGTATGAAAGAATAGACAGACAGAGTATATATATTATATATCGATGGTGTTTTTCCTAAAGGGCGAATGCGACATTTTTATGTTTTTAGAAAACGAAGGAAAACTATTTCGGTATGATTCTAAGAGCCAACTACTAAGTGATGAGTTTAGCAGTTCAATTGTTCATTACTAACCTTAAAATGACAAAAAAATACTAACATTTTTAAGTAGTTAATTAAAAAAAACGGTTTTTTGTGGATATTCGCCCTTTTTCCAGATAAGCTTTGTAAAGAAATGACTATTTGCCCTACATTAGCCCTTTTGCTAAAGCATGAACTTTATTCGCCCAAATCGTTTTACACGCTGGAATTAATAATAATGCTTGTGAAAATGTTGAAAAAATTATAATAAAATAATAAAAACTTAAAATATTTGAAAATGATATATTCCAAATAAACATAAAAATAGATGGTCGCCGGGCTTAACTGGTTACCCTGTATATGCATTATTAGAATGTTTTGTTTGCAATAGTCTATTTAAAAATACTATAGTAAGAAAACCTACTAACCTCTTCATTTTGAAGTTCTGGAATTGGACTTGTGAAAATTTCACAGGAACTTAGACCATCTTTAACCTCTAAATTCTCAGCTACTTTTCGTATTTTGACTGGCAATTTTATGTCACCTAATATATTGATTTTGTTTTTATCCGAATCGCGGGCTAAATCTAATATTCTCTCTTTCTTTTATTCATAATTGTCACTTTTTTGGAAGAAAACACATTCACAAGTGACCGTTTACTGAATGAAATAAGTGAGGTTATAATTCCAATACAAAAACAATATATTATACGTTCGCCCTTTTGCCGTTTAGTAGTACTTCATATTCGCTCTTTCTGAGAAACTTTTGGAGTACGTTGGCCCCAAGCAAATTTATATTTTTTGCCATAAATACCTTATTTTCATGCTTAAACGTTCGTCTTTTTGTCAAAATGTCCGCAGAATCCGTATCCATAATCTGGTACATTAAACTTGAAATCGCAAATTTGGCGCGTTCACCCTTTAGGAAAAATATCATCGATATGTATATATATATAAATGTTTCGGTGTGTGTATGTATATGTACAATTCCTTCACTAATTAATCGAAAGGAACTTCGTTCCATCCGGGTGTCCCTTGACACCTCTCAAGTTTTTTTTCAACAATATTAGTAATGATATAAATAATGATATGAATATAAATATGATAATGGATGATTCAGGAGAGGCAGGAATAAGTAGTAGGAGTATGACAGGACTGGAGGAAGATCTTAGGGTATCTAAAGGGAAAAGGAGAGTTATGAGAAGAATGGTGACAGGCGATTTCAATGCCTGGGGAGGGAGAAAAACGGACAGGAGAGGAGATATTCTGGGGGAAGTGTTGACGTCCAACGGATTGGTGGTGCTGAATGATGGACTGTTGCCCACCTTCGTGAGGGGTGACGGGGGTTCATCATTTATTGACATAACAGCGTGTGACGAATGGCTGGGGGAAAGAGTGAGTAGTTGGAGGGTACTGAAGGATGAGGAAAGCTTGAGTTTACATAGGTATGTGGAGACGACTATAAGAGGAGGGAGAAAGGAATTGGTGGAAGAGTGTGGATGGAAGTGGATGAAGGCCGAGGCAGAAAGAATGAGAAAGAAAGTAGGGGAAGGGATAGGAAGGGGACTTGGGCATGATGTTGGGAAACTATACGATGTGATACAGGGCTGCAGGAGAGAAGGAAAAAGGGGGACGCGGGACGTGGGACGCCTCCACTTGGGTACTTCTTCCAATTGTGAGTGTAGCCATTGGTAGAATTATCCCCAAGGCGGAATCAAATATACGTATAGATGAAATTATAAAATTGAAATACAAAATACAGCGGAACAATTTTAGAAAAATTGAAACGTTGATATATACTGAATATGTATAAAAAATTATTCTAAGAAAAAAAAGTTTGAAAAAATCCCTATGCTCTACATAAACTATTAATGTCCTATTCATCATGTTCAGCTATTTGATTTTATTGTATTTCCAATTAGCATTGATAAGCTTATGAATAAAATTGACCATTCGACACCCAGTTAGTTAATTCATTTCCATGTGTACAATATCCTGCAATTAGGATATTCCATGTTCAATGTATGATTAATTTTAATCATGTTATTATACAGTGTGACCCATTTTTAATGGAAACACCCCCCTAAAATTTGAAGTTGTGAACAGATTTTAATAATTTTTTTTTGAAATGTCAAGTACTAAAAGGTGTACCTTGGGACAAAATTTTAAATGTTTATTCCAATTTTCAGGGCATACTACGATATTTTTTCTTAGTCGAAAATCGAGATTTTTTATTAGCGATTTTTTTATTGAAAAAATCACTGCGCCACTGGATTCAGAGTACCTCTAAACAGGTGTGGCCAAAATTTTATGGAAAAATATTCATTAATAACAAAGTTATGACAACTCAAAAATTCGAAAACTCACACAGCTAACAGTCACAAAAAACACCCTATATCAACAGATATAGCCATGAGAATATTTTTTTATGATTTCAACAATTAAGTGCCGCTAGATGAAAAAAAAAACAGATAGCGTAAATTTTTTTAATGAAAATAATGGAATTACATTCACACAATTCAACTAATAATGGAGGAAAAAAATTTAATTAACGTAACTATGAAAACTAATTATTGAAATGTTTCGATTCAGTGCAACAATTGATTTAAACTCATATTCTAGAAGCCTCTACTAATCTACCACGTATTTCGATACATTTGTCGTAGCGCTTACGAATGTTTCTGATTACGTTCCTTAGTTCTTGTGGGGTAATATCTGCACATACCTGTCGAATTCTTGCACAAAGTTCATTTCTATCTCTAGAGCGGTTTTTATAAACCTTTTGTGTGAGAAGTCCCCAGAGAAAAAAGTCAAAAACTGTGAGGTCTGGAGATCTGGGTGGCCACTCTATAAACGGACTACCACGGCCTATCCATCGGTTTGGAAAATGTTCGTTAAGCCATTGCCTCACAGCTCTGGCAAAATGAACTGAACATCCATCTAACTGGACAATTAAATTTGATCGCTCATTGATTGGAAGCTCGTGAATAGCATCCCAAAACTATGTGTTTAAAAATTCTAGAAACCTCTGCGCATTATGTTCTCCTCAAAAAAGAAAGGACCAATATTACGTTCGTTCAATATCCCACACCAGACGTTGATTTTTTGGGAAGTTTTTTTTTCTCATCTGGCGGCACTTTATTGTTGAAATCATAAAAAATATTCTAATGGCTATATCTGTTGATATAGGGTGTATTTTGTGACTGTTAGCTGTGTAAGTTTCCGAATTTTTGAGTTGTCATAACTTTGTTATTAATGAATATTTTTCCATGGAATTTTGGTCACACCTGTTTAGAGGTACTCTGAATCCAGTGGCGTAGTGATTTTTCCAAAAAAAAATCGCTAATAAAAAATCTAGATTTTCGACTAAGAAAAAATATCGTAGTATGCCCTGAAAATTGGAATAAACATTTCAAATTATTAGAATCCGTTTACAACTTACAACAAATTTTAGGGGCGTGTTCCCTTAAAAAATGGGTCACACTGTATATTTTTCTCACTTATTTTTTCGGAAATTCTTTTTTGTTTCATAATTTCGCTTTTATTATACTTACATGAAACAAGGCTGCTTTCTATAGGATCTATTTATATTTTCGTGAGAAGTGATGATAACAATATTGATAATAATAATAATAGACCAATTAATTACCTGCCTTCCAGACTATGTATGAAATATTGCATTATGCATCATGCATTACTTACTGTATTTACAAACATGTGGACCAGAACAATATTCTGTCGGAAGAACAGAAAGGGTGCAGACGAGATCACCAAGGCAACGAAGATCAAGTTAATATCAATTCAGTAGAACTGAAACGGGCGCAAAAGGAACAGCGCAACATCTACACGGCTTTCGTGAATTACAAGGAAGCATTTGATAGCGTTCCATATTCCAGGATTGTTGAAGTACTGCAAATCAACCAAGCACATCCCACTGTAATTACTTTTCTTGAATCATCGATAAAGCTCCAGCGGCCGAATTTTCATTCACAAATAAATGGTCAATACCTCGGATCTTATGGAATTTACATCCGTAGGAGGATCTCCCAGGAACACTTGGACCCTTAGTCCATTTCGGCTTTGTTTGGCAATAAATCCACTTGCAAATCTACTTCACGATACGGATTAGGACTATGAACTTGATGTCCACAGGAACACTATCTGCACTGTTTCCCACCTTTTAAATATGGATGACATTAAAATATACGCATTGAATCAGCGTCAAATTTAGGATTTACTCGATATAACTGAAAGACTCTCCAGTGATATACAATTGTGATTTGGATTGAACAAGTTCAGAACCTTGAATATCGAGAAGGGTAAAATCGTTCACGGAGATGTGTTACTATCCAATGGAAACATTAATGGAAACATTAGTAAAGTAACATTTCAAGTTCGCCGACTGTGGTCAGAATTTTTCCAGAATAATTCTAAAAGTCAACTCAACAATACATTGGAATTATTCAAACAAAAATTAGTGATAGATGGAAACATGAAACAGCGCTTACATCTTATCCTTTATTATATAAACATCTTCTCACTTTGAAAACAGAGCTTACTTCCATAAATCATGTCCAATATATTGTTACATTTTATTTGGGGTGTGTTAATATATGTCTAAAATTTTCATTCCATATTATATTATAATAAATTTCAATTATCATACACCCTTTCATTTCAAGAAATCCTTGGTATAATAACTCTTGAATTTTTCATTATAATCGATAAATTCGGCTAGCTATTAGGAGGGTTTCGACTTCTCACTTCAGGTTGCGGTTCCCTCAATTGAAAATTTTATAAAATAATCGTTTCTTGTGAATGTTTGATATTACGGATTTCTGAATTCTTCCAATACATTTCAGAACAAACTTTAATGAATTATTCCATCTTTTATATACATCTTTTTGATAAATAAATTTCCTTTTCCGCAGCAATTAAATATCACCATTTCTTTCCATTCTTTCCATTTTTCAATAGCTTTATCAATGCCCTATCTATTAAAATATTTTAAATTACTCGTCGTGTTCCCCTCGTAACACAAACAGGTATCAGTTGGGGACTGTGGTTTGGGGACATACGCAGACACAGTGATTGATTCTATTTTCAAACGTGAATTGATGAATAAAATATGATCTATTTTCTAAAAGGATTCTTGTATAGCTTCGGATTATTTGATTTTATGATTTTAATTTATTACTGGACCAAGTGAATTCTGTTTTCTGCTATGTGGGATATGAATTGATCAGAGTTGCTTGCTGATTTCACATACACACTATTATAGAAAGTGACATGAACTTTATCAGGAACAAACTGCATACGGTATCCTTTGAAAAGCTGGGACGCTATCTCCAGTCAAGGTTGAATAATGAATATAGGTCAAACAAAGCTTACCGCTTTTTAGTAGACAATGAATAGATAAAATGTCTTACAAGGTTTTTTTTTTATTCTGTTATTTAACATCGGTCTATTTCTGCGACTGAGGCTAATCACCGACGCCGGGAGCACTCTACCCCTAACCGGAAATTTTGGCGAACCCACTAGTGTTCCAACCAGTGGTAGCGTTCTTCAACGAGCCCAACATCCATGGACTCGGGACCTCGGTTTTACGTCTCCTCCGAAAGACGGCATATCTACATTATACCTCGTGCTCATTGGTATAATGCCTGCGAGCTGTGATATGCTAGTCCGCTGCAGGCTGTACGGGCGCCCTATACGATGGTTTTCCCTGGCATGGTCGTCACCCATCCAAGTACTAACCATGTCCGACCTTGCTTGACTGTAATTATCGCATCAAACGCATTACACTACAGTGCTGGGTCGTCGCCCAAGGTTAGTGCTATTGATTTTCCTACTTCTCTGGTATGAATTTTGGTACTTCACTTTTAATTTTTCGATTTTTAATTTTAAATCATACCATTTCTGTACCTGCTTCCTCCTCGTTACAAAATCAACAACCTCCAATTTTTCCTTTAATTTTTCTCCCACAGGCAACTTTCTCTGTGATCGAATTGTCTCGAAATCATTTTGATGTATTGATCATTTGATGTATTAAGGTCCTTTCACATGTTCATTAGATCAATGTTCTCTATAAACTTCACTTTCTTTTAATCGCTTGATCCAATCCGCAATAAAACACTGTCACTCCACCAAAATTTGAAATTAATAACATAAATCCAATTGCAATACAATATCTATTACACTCTAAAAATGGTGTGTCAATTCTACTATATTTTATTGAGGTTTGTGAAGATATTCCATGTTTTTTATTATTTTCCACTTCAATTTGTTCTCATTCTATCATTTTTTGAATTTCAATTCAATTCATTCCAAAATAATTCCTATACAGGGTGTGTTTCAAATTAGT
Organism: Galerucella calmariensis; assembly: GCA_910591675.1. NCBI lineage: Eukaryota > Metazoa > Arthropoda > Insecta > Coleoptera > Chrysomelidae > Galerucella > Galerucella calmariensis. The sequence continues at coordinate 19,126 of CAJUYG010001419.1, forward strand.
TTATGTTGAGATTTTCTTCATGAAAACTAATAATAGTTGTTTTATTACATAAACTCTTTTCAATTCCAGGCTATTTACCTTAAATTGGATCCTCCTATTTTTAAACCATTACAATATGTAACTAGATTATTATGTCAAATTAGACTATATAACTTGAATTATTTAAAAATTCATTACAGGGGCATGAAATACCACATAGATATGACTGCAACGTGTAGTCTCTGTAATATGAGTGAAAATGAAACTTTAATACTGATATAAAATTAGGAAACCTCAAGATAGGTTTTAATGAACAAAATTGAACATGACAACTGAATAAACATGACAAAAATATCCTAGCAACAATTTAAGACTAAGTGAAAGTATATACTACATTCTTCCCGCCTGGGTTAATGAATGTAATCCTTTAGGAATGCAGGAGGTCTTCTTGCTCTAGTAGGTCTACTGTTATCGTAATTCTGCACGGAAGGTATAGTATCCGTTTCGGGTATTTGATGGTAAACTAAACGATTAGGAGGTGTTACAGCATCGTCAACACTAGTCCGTGGATCTTGAATAACAGTGGACCTTTTTGGGAGTGGTTCATTCTCAGCAAATTTTTGTTCATCTTGAGCGGTCGGAGGAGAATCTTCTCCTGAAACTTGTACGGTGTCATACTCTTGAAGAGGGGCTAGATGTCTCAAAGATACGGTGGTTTCTCTTCCATCAGATAAACGTACTTAAGCATATTGATGATTTACATGAACAAGCTCTACTTTTTCAACTAAGGGATCATTCTTGCTTGTGCGATTAAAATTTCTCATTTAAACGGGACCAGTACTTAGCCAGGTCGGAAGAGAGGTTCCGTTCATTGAGCGTCTTGGATGGGTGAACATTCTTTCATGAGGTGTAGAGTTAGTGATTGTGCATAGTAATAATCGGATAGAGTTAAGAGTTTCAGGCAGTACTTGATCCCATTGATTGATCTGAAGATTACGAGACTGAAGAGCCAATCTAATCGTTTTCCATATAATACCATCGTAGCGTTCGCACTGGCCATTTTCACGGGGATTGTATGGAGTAGTTCTGCTCGTAGCTACTCCCAGATGTTGTGAAAAGGACTCAATTTCACGGGACATGAAGGAGGAACCTTGATCAGTATGTATATAAGAAGGTGTACCGAATAGAAAAAAGAGTTGTTTGAGATGCTTTATATCTTCAGAAGAAGTAGTACTGGAACAAGGAAATGCAAACAGGAATCTGGAGAATTCGTCTACAACCGTAAGCATTTGAGGTTTCGCGGAAGAAGTTGGAAGGGGGCCTTTGAAATCTTTATTAAGTCTCTCGAAAGGTATAGTAGATTTGATGAGTGTACTTTGTGCTTTATGAAATTTGTGTTTCATTTCATTGCAAATGCGGCAAGAACTTGTCATTTTGCGAACTTCTACAAGTGGAAAGGGCAAATTCTTCGACCTGAGCCAGTGATACATACGGGTAATACCAGGATGACATAGTGATACATGCATTTCAGAGAGCTTAATTAGATTACTTGTGGAAGAACTAACCCGACTTAAGGAGCTCGATTTAAAACACCGGGACGAAAGATAATATCATATTTGAAGGAAGCCAATTCTAGACGCCAGCGTAGGATTTTATCATTTTCAACCTTTCCATGCGCCCTGTTATCAAACATGAAAGATACGCTCCTTTGATCAGTAATCAACTGAAAATAGTTAGGCAATAACAGATGTCTCCATTTGCGGATAGATTCGACGATTGCATAAGCTTCCTTTTCGACAGATGAATGGTTCTTTTCACTACCAGTAAGAGTCCTTGAAAAGAAAGCCACTGGCTTACCTGATTAGGAAAGAGTTGCACCTACAACCAAATATGAAGTACTAGAAATCATAGACTCATTAAAATCCAAGAAAGCGCCAGGTATTGACGGAATAAAAGCTGAAACTTTGAAAGAAATAAAAAACGAAATAGCTCAACCACTTTCTCACTTAATAAATACAATAATAGAGTCCGGATACTGTCCCACTAATTTCAAAATTGGTTTAATAAAGCCTCTATTTAAAAAGGGTTCTAAATATGAGGTAATTAACTACAGACCCATATCGTTAATCTCAAATATAGCCAAAATTTTTGAAAAAATCCTTAAAAAAAGAATTACTCAGTACATAAATAAAAATACACTAATATCTTGCAATCAATATGGCTTTAGAGAAGGTACATCTACGCAGGATGCAATTTGTGCTCTAACCTTTAAATTATATAAATATAATAATTAAAACAGTCCACACACGTCAAAATATGACTAAGGTTGATTTAACATTAGAGACATTATTTAATGAAATTGTTAAAACAAGACAGGATTTAAGAAATGCAATTGAAGCTAGTGAAGCCAATATTCTACTAAAAGTAGAATCTTTAAACGAGAAGATTAGGAAATTAGAAAATGAAAATATAGAGTTGCAACAGAAAGTTGAATACTTAGAAAGAATAAGCAAGAAAAATAATATAATAATATTTGGCTTAAAACCACAACTAGGAACAGTTTCAGTTGAAGGCATATGTGAAAAACTAAGTAATCTTGTCAATATTCAAGTTACACCAGAACAAATAAATAATACGTATTCTCTTGGAAATGCACCAAATGCACCAATAAAGGTTGAATTTTTGTCTAACTTAAAAAAAGGCGCTGTTCTCAAAAACTGTTCAAAGCTTAAAGGGACAAACGTATCAATATCTCAAGATTTGACGAAAGTCGAAAGAGAAAGAAATAATATTTTAAGACACCACTTAAAGGAAGCAAAATCTCAAAACCAACAGTGCTACATAAAAGGCGAAAATCTGTATATAAACAACATGTTATACACAGTTGAAACACTAGTGGAACTTGAAGAAAAACAGCATCAAAAAAATTCACAGAGACACAGTGCACCGTCTACTCCCACAGCCGATATCACGGCCAAGCTTTCAATTGACGAAGAAAAAATAAAGAAGTTACCCAAACAGGGACAAGCTAGCTCGAATATCACTCCTAAAAAAAATATTGGAGCTGTCAAAGATGCGAAGGTAATTACTAGGACTAGATCGGGTTCATCTAGTCAAAAAAATAATAACTGAAGTCCTTACCAAGCAGTAAGAAACTCTTATAGTCCTATTTTTGCTTTTGTGGATTTGACAATTCTCTGATAATCTTAGTTGTATTATTGTAACCCATCAGATTTGTAGTTTTATTGTAATTTTTTCTTCAAGCGTATAATAATAACTATATTACTTTTTGCAACACAGACCGTAGAAATATCCCATTATTTTACTAGTACAAAAATTAATTTTCATTATTGTACTAATAAAATAATGGGGCGTTGTAATCAAGTAGGTAGGAACTGTCATTTTTAAACTTATTTAATTTGACGTTTGTCTGTTTTGAAAATTTTGTGAAAAATGTCTCAAGAATTGCAATGTACGCCTCCGGAATTAGTTGAAATAGCTAATTCCAGTATTGAAACTCTAATTCCAACGAAGTCGCGTAAACTGTATGATTTTGCATACGAAAAATTTCTAAAATGGTGCAATGAATATAATGTACAGCAATACACGGAAAACGTTATGCTTGCATACTTCACGAATTTGTCCAGAAAGTTTAAAAGTTCTACTCTATGGGCACAGTATTCAATGATTAAAAGTCAATTAAACATTAAACATAATGTTAAAATAGAAAAATATAGCAAATTAATTGCATTTATAAAGCGCCAAGGGGAAAATTATACACCGAAAAAATCAAAAGTATTAACACAAGATCAATTTGATAAATTTCTCAAGGATGCACCAAATAATGTTTATTTAGCAACAAAGGTAGGTACTTTCTTATTTCTTTTTAATCATTATTACGTTTATTAAACCGTTGACAGTGATATCTACTAGCAGATCAATATTTAACTTGACAGCAAATATTACCTCATTTCCTACTTATAACATTTAATGACGGTAGCTCAGTGGCAGAGCTTTTGTCTTCGGTCGCAAAGGTCAGCGGTTCTAATCCCGGTGCTACCAGCTTTTTTTTTTATTTATTTCAACGTTTGTTTTAGGTTATATTAATATTTGGAGTCACAGGAGCCCTTAGATGCGATGAACTTGTTAATTTAAAGTCTAGCGAAATCCAAGATTTGGGAAATTTAATTTTGGTTAAAATCATAAACACAAAAAACAAAAAACAACGGTCGTTTACTATAATTGGCGATTTTTATTTGAATTTGGTAAGACAGTATACGGCTCTTCGTCCGGATGATATTGGCCTGCAGCGATTTTTTATTAAATACCAGAATGGTAAATGTCACCGTGTGGTAATGGGTATCCACAAAATATCAAACGTACCAAAAGACGTTGCTACGTTTTTGAAATTAACAAATCCTCATGAATATACAGGACATTGCCTTCGGAGGACTTCCGCAACTATTTTAGTTGACAACGGAGGTGATATTACCGCTTTAAAGCGGCATGGTGGATGGAAATCCACCAGTGTTGCTGAAGGGTACTTAGAGGATTCCATTTCCAGTAAAACACAAACTGCACAAAAAATACTTAATTGGCAAGAACAACCAAGTAATAGTTCTGGAATCGCTGACATAATAATCGACAATCAACTTACTAATAATATGATGTATACCAATGACAAAATTGTAAATGTCGAAGCTGAAAGCGGTGGCAGTGGCTTAAATTTAAACAACTGCAGTATACAAAACTGCACATTTAATATTACTGTTAATAAATAGGTAACACTTTATGTAATTTTTCGTTTGTATTAATTAAATAGTTGAGATATAAACAAAGCCTTCTATATTTTTTATAAAATGCATATTATTATTACGCTTGAAGAAAAAATAGTATATGTTACTCGGAGCAGAAGGCCCATTATATGTTTCGCCCAGTTTGCACAGCCTCGGCTAGCGCCTCGGCAGTGCAAGAATCTGGGCTCAACAATAATGTTGGCCTTCTACTCCTAGTAACATAATATACTATTATGGTTCTGACCAAATCGTATAATTTTATTGATAGGGTTTGGTACATAACGTTTGTGTTTTTTTATTGTATTGGTAAGTTTGATTTTAATTTTATTCTAATTTGTTAATTTTGGAGTCTATAATGGACCAGTACATTAGAGACTTTAATTATCCCTCTGTCGATACATACACTGTAAAAAGTCTAAGTGAATGTGATGAGATATTTAAAGTAAATCAACAGAATACTAACTTCACTATTATTCACAACAATATTAGAAGCATACGCAAAAACTTAGACCAACTTAAACTTTCTTTGAATGATGTCGCAGCATTTGATTGTATGGTTCTAACAGAAACATGGAAAATCACCGATATCAACTTATATAATATTCCGGGATATAATGTAGTGTATAACCAGGGTGATCTAAACCAAAACGATGGAGTCGTAGCTTATATTAAGTGTGAGTATCCTTATGAACATGAAATCTTGAAATTAGGTCCTACAAGTATTTTAAAATTGATCATCAAGATTAATGATATCGATAAAATAATGATTCTAGGCTGCTATAGATCACCTTCCAAAGAAAATTTTAATCCAAATATACCCGAATATATCAGTAATTTACAAAAGGTCTTAAAAACTTCTGGAGTTAACTCTGAAAGTTATTGTGTGTTCATCGGTGACATAAATATTGACTTGTTGGAATTAAATGACGATACTGTCGAATACGTAAGTACCCTAAGTGAGTATGGCTTTATATCGACTATCAATAATCCAACTAGAATATCAGCTTGTCTAGACCATTTATTTATAAATTCAAAATGTAACATATTAGAGAATATTATACCTTTGGTAATAGAAACTGATATATCAGATCATTTTACAATTGCGTTACAATTGGTGTTAGGTAAGAGAATAACGAAAAAATCATCTGAACAATATACTAAACATGTTAATTATCAAAACCTTAGCACAATTATTGCCAAAGAATCCTGGGTCTCCATTTTAAATTGTAATAATCCAGATTCGGCAATAGAACAAATCGTTTCAATTATACAAAGAAATATTGATAAATGCACTTACATTAAAAAAGTTACCAGAAAAAATACAAAAATTTCACCCTGGGCTACACGTGCTCTATTAGAGTCCATCAATGAAAAAAATAGATTGTTCCGGCGAACTAAGTCCCATCCAAATGACAATGATCTACTTTTGCGGTATAGGTTGTATAGAAATAAGTTACATTCTCTTATTGAAAAGACGAAGCGAAATTTTTATAAACAAAAAATTATCGAAAACTCGGGTAATAATAAACAACTATGGGATGTGGTGCAAGATTTATGTGGAACAAAAACACAAAAAAAATCCCATAAAAACTGTAACAAATCAAATAGGAAATGTACTTACACATCCTAGCGATATTGCAAATGAATTCAATAAGATATTTTCAGAAATGGGTAAAACTTTGGCTGAACAAATCAATAAAAATACAAGTCAAGTATTCGAAAATAGCACCCTACCTAACTCCATGGTTCTGCTTCCAGTGACTGTTACTGAAATTCATAAAATAATTGGTGAGCTTAAAAATAAAAAAGCTGTTGGAATTGACGAAATCAATACAGAGTGTTTAAAATCAATAGCACCTTATATACTTGTTCCGCTTGAGCATACTTTTAATAAGTGTATGGAAGAAGGGATATGGCCTAAATTATTTAAAAAAACAGTAGTCATCCCAGTATATAAAAGTGGAGATAAGACTAATACCATAAATTATCGACCTATATCGCTTATTCCACATTTATCTAAAGTTCTCGAAAAATTATTAAAAAACAGGCTTGACTCGTATGTAAACAAATACCATTTAATTTCATCGAACCAATTTGGTTTTAAGCAAAATAGCTCTACTCAAGACGCCATATTAAAGACCCTGGAAAACATTGGCCTACGAAATAACTGTTTAAAGTTAGTTACAAGTTACCTCTCAGAAAGGCAACAGGTAGTAAGAATTGATGGAGAAACAAGTGGCGAAAGAAATGTTTCTTACGGAGTACCTCAAGGTACAATTCTAGGACCTATGTTGTTTAATTTGTATATAAACGGATTGTTTTCATTGCATAGTGCAGGTCACATAATTGGATTTGCCGATGACACAGCTATAATTTATGAAGAGGACAATTGGTATGACCTTAAATTAAAAGTTGAAAATGACTTAAAATTAATAAAAAACTGGTTTAATCATAAAATACTTACCATAAATTTTAAAAAAACTTTTTACCTTCCGTTCAGTAATTACAGCTCTGTCAACGATCAGTTCGTGCCTCTGGAGATATTTCAGGACGGCCAGAAGTTCGAGATACAGCCCGTAATAAATATGAAATATTTAGGTATCATTATGGATAAAAATTTGAAATGGGATTGCCATATCCAATATATCATAAAAAAACTACAGTTTATTTTATACAAATTTAAATATTTGAAAAAGTGTATACCTGCCAAATATCTTAAGACTCTTTATTTTGGGCTTGTGGAAACTCACCTCCGTTATGGAATATTAGCTTGGGGAAGTGCCCGTAAAAGTCACATACATCAGTTAGAGGTCATTCAAAAGAGATTCCTTAAAATTATTTTATGTAAACCCCGTATTTATTCATCAGACCGTTTGTATAACGAAAGCAAAGTACTTGATCTAAAACAGTTGTATTTTTTATGTGTATCTATAAAATACCACACAATCAAAGACAAAAGTAACCTGTCAGTACATAGATATGAAACTAGGCAAAAACACCAGTATAATGCTCCGAGAATGACGAAGTCTCTCTGTCAAAGATCTTTTGTATTTTTGTCACCTAAAATATACAATTGTATTCCGGAAAGTATGAAATCTATATGTAGTATACAAATTTTCAAAAAGAAGGTAAAATTGTTTCTTTTGGAACAATCAAGAAATTTCTGTGACTTTATTATCGAGGCCTGAACGAATATGTTGTCATAATATTTTAAATCACATTTACTTAGTTTGGTAACTTTTCTTTTATATCTCGTGTACATATTTTATAATTACTAACTTAGTATAGGTAGTTTAATGTTTATAAGTTTTATTATCATTATTTTATTTTACTAGTATCTCTTTGTTCTGCCGAAACAGGTGTATTTGCACCTATCGGAACCCCTTCGGGTATTGTTTGTTCACTTTGTAAGGTAGTGTTGCTTCTATTATTTTTAATACTTACAATTGTATTCTACTACTATTTTATTGTACACTATTGAAGTGAATAAATTATTATTATTATTATTATTATTATTATATATACCAAACCAAACCAGCTTCATGTGTATTTCTTGATCTAGCTAAAGCTTTTGATTCTGTGGATCACACAAATCTTTTGGAAACTTTGGAGGATCTAGGATTCAGAGGAAATACCTACAACTTAATAAAAAGCTATCTAACTGACCGTTATCAATATGTTAAAATCAACAACTCTATTAGTAAAAAGAAATTAGTAGAATTGGGAGTTCCGCAAGGGACAGTGTTAGGACCAATTTTATTTATAATATATTTAAACAATTTACTGGCATTTCAATCTAGTGGTGAGATGATCTCCTTTGCTGATGATACTGCAATAGTGTATAGTGCAGATACTTGGATGCAACTAAAAGAAAAAGCAGAAAGTGATCTTGTAAAAATTTTTGATTGCTTTAAACAAAAAAAGTTATCCATAAACTACGATAAAACTTGTTACGTACCTTTTACATGTCTAGCTTCTTTTTTACCTCCGTATAACTTTTTAACTATACAAGGTCACAATGAAAATATTGTATTGCATTCATCAGATAACATTAAATATTTGGGAGTAACAATTGACAGTCATTTACGATGGAATTTTCATAGTAATCAAATACAAAAAACACTACGCAGTATGTTGTTTAAATTTAAAAACTTAGCGAATATTTTAGACACTCATCAGTTGAGAAAACTATACTTTGCGCTCATAGAATCTCGTCTGAGATATGGGATATTGGCTTGGGGAGGTATTGCAAATACTCACCTTATGAAAGTAGAAGTCCTACAAAAACAGTTTTCAAAAATAGCTTTTAAAAAACCAAGATTGTTTCCATCTGATGTATTATATAAAGATAATAAAGTAATGAATATGCGGCAGCTTTATTTTTTTAACATTGCAGTACAGCAATTCAAGAGAAGGGGATTTCTAGTTTATGTAGATCATGCACATAATACCAGATACAAAAAAGAGAAATCCCTAGAAACAGTATTTACTCTAAAAACTACTACAATGCGATCTCTTGAATACTTGGCCAATAGAGTGTACAACTACCTCCCAAACGAAATAAAGGATGCAAAAAGTCTTTTTTCTTTTAAAAAGAAAGTTAAAAATTACCTTTGGTTAAAAGAAAGATCTGCAATTAAAGATCTGATTGAACCTAATAGGAGTTGAAAATATTGTAATGTAATATTATTAAATATATTTATTTTGGTCCTAGTTTAGTTTTAGTCTTTTTATATAATGTTTTTAATTCATAATCTCTGAAATTTTTACATATTCAAATTATATCTGTCACTTTTCTTACCTGTTTTTTTTTTTTTTTATTTAACACTATCTGTTTTACTCATTGTATGTACTTACTGTTACGAACACCGAGCTAACCATGCCTTAGTTTCCCCACACTCAGGCATTGCCTTAGTGGGTAAATCGGTTTGTTTGTCAGCCAGAGGCCATAGAAACGAAGCCAGTGAGAGAAAAAGTTTTAATATTTCTGGATTGAAATATGTTCGAACTTATGAAGCTCTCTTTACTTCCAGTATCCACCAAAGCATCAACATAAAAGCCATCGACAAAAACTTTAATAGTAGACTTAGATAGACTAGGATGGAAAGCAGCTATAATTGAATTTCCTATAGCAGATGTAATAGTATCTCTGTTGGACTGTTTTATTTTGTATGATTGACATACGGAGGCCCAGTGTCCTTTTTTCTTACAGGCAGAGTAAGCAGAGTCTTTCGCAGGACATTTAACTCTAGGATGCCATTTATGTCCACAAAAGAAGCACAGATTAGTGGATTTGAAGCGAGTTTGTGTGGCACTTAGTTGAGAGTCCTCAATTTCTTGCTTATAATCTGACGTATAGTTAGACGTAGAAGCATTTAACGAAGGTGGACAAGATAGTTCTTCGTAGGCATTTGAGTGAAGCTTCCAAAGATTTCGCTTGATTGAGAGTTTGATGTAGAGGTAATGTTTCATTTTCCAGTGGTCTTTGTCTTATATGTGGAGATTTTATGCCACGAATAAAAGAATCTCGAATATACTTGTGGCGATATTCGTCGGCAGTAACAATTTAAACATACAGTCTTTACTAAGAGAATTTAAAACTTGAGCGTATACATCTATAGTTTCACCATGCTGCTGCTCACGTGTTGCAAGTACGTGTCTAGAGTATATTTGATTCACTTCTTTAATATACATTTTCCCAGAATGTTCAGTGCCTCCTCATAAGAACACTCAGATATGTGTTCATACACATTAGTACCAATGTAATTGATAAGAATATTCAATTTTATAGTACTTGCCTCGTTTTCAGAGGATCCTTCCGTCATAATGACAGCAGATGCCAAAAAATTTTGGAAAGCATGGATCCAATGTTTCCATTCTTTGGAAGCTGTGGAAGAGTATGGATCACTGGTAAATTTTTCAGGACGAAGCAAACGATCCATCTTCACTCGTCACAGAATTTTGTTCATTAAATTGAAATTAAATTAGAAAACCTCAAGATAGGTTTTAATGAACAAAATTGAACATGGCAACTAAATAAACATGACAAAAATATCCTAGCAACAATTTAAGACTAAGTGAAAGTATATTCTACAGATATATTTAATAGAAAAATGTTCTCTTTATATTGGACTCAGAGAAAATCATATGTTTCTGAATCTAAAAACATTATATGAATTGGCTGCTATTCTGGACACAAATGATTTCACCAGGCAGACAAACCTTTGCGTTAGATGAATAGATTTCACAAAATTATGCTACTCACTTTTTATAGAACATTATGTACCTATCGTAATTTTATTGTTTTTTATTTCAAAATTGTTTGTACTGAATCCATACCACTTGTAAAATTCTTTGAATACAGTAAAATTAATAATAATATAATAATGATAATGAATGATAATAATAAGCTTTTGACCACCAAGCAATAGCTTTATAGGTTTTCATTGGTCTGACAATTATCACATAATATATATTCAATACTTTTGTTCGGTAACCAAGCCTCAAGATTTTCCACTGATCCTGCGACATAACCACAAAGATAGTCTTGCCCTATGGATAACTTTCCGCAAATGAGCGTTTCATGTTAGTTTTTTATACAGCAAAATCAGCATATTATTTTACTTCCACAGAAAATGAAATAACATCACAGTAATAGGAAAATGGTGGAAGAGAACTATTGCAGTTTTGCCAGGGTTAACAAACATCTGTCTCTCCTGACAGCAACTGTGGACATCGTATAACGTTTTTCAGAGAAAATTATACTCCACTTTTCCTGACTTGGTATTTGCCAAGATGACCAGGTCGTCTGCATACGCCTGCTCTTTCTGAGGTGAGATCTAAGATTTTCAAATTAATCATAAGTCATTCGGTTCAATTTGGAAGCCGATGCAAAAAAATATTCCAATTAATTTTTGGTTAATTGCATGTATTGATATGTTGTTTGAAAAATGTGAACCTCCTTATCAAATATCTTGGAGAGTTCCTCTACCGTTTTTGTGAAACTTGGGTTTCTACTATTTCTTCGGCAAAAATATTGATAATTATGTGAAGATTCAAATTTTTGTAGAAGTCGTACGTTGAAAGAATCAGATGGGTTTTTCCATCTTTTATACAGACATTTTTAAACCTATTGTTACAGATATCATACGTGTAGGAGGATTCTGGTTCGAGTGAAAATTAATTTGCTATACTGTGTCCCAAGCTCTCCATTCTGAGCTCTCCACTCACCCCAGTTGATGTTTTTGGATTTACTGATTCAAAACTGTTGGCTAAATTGATTGAGGAAATCTTGTTGGTTTTTCATTAGTAGCTTTGCTGGCTGCTCTTGGTGAGTTCATGAATTCTAACAACGTTTTTTGAAACTGGTTCATTCTGCAGAAATAATTTTGCTGTAACCTTAACCTCGTCGTGAATAACTGTGATGCATAAGAGGCAATAAAATGTTTTTATTTAGAGAGATCCGAGGTGCTGAACATGAAACTTCCATTTTTGTTATTCACAATATATTTAACGCTTTCTCGTGTGTATGCACAAAAATAACAGGGTAGGAGAAATGATAATTTTTCACCTCAATTTTGTACCTATCTCGATGAATTTGGTAAAAGTTACACTTTGAAATAGCCACGCCCATCAATGCGCGTTACTAGATGATGGTAGTAGGGATTAGCACGGTCCCTTAGGCAGATATACTTGACTACTATTGGCAGTTCCATTGTATCTGTTAGTCAGTGGAGAGCACTGCGTGGGTACCCACTTTCATTGGATAACGAGAAAATGCTACTCAATCTGATATTATTTCTCCGGAAAAATTCAATATACAGTATACAATAAACAACTCCCACTTATAAGGAAAATTAATCACAGTAAATACTTGAGTACCTTTTGTTACCCTACAAGTAATAGGTATCTAATTTACTCTGATGAGATATTCATCAAATAATTTGAAAGACATTGAACTCAGCAATAGATCTGATAAACTGATATTTTTTTTATATAATATTTATATGTTATCGTTGTGGAAATATTTTCTGATGTACATCCAGATTGAGTTTGGAGTATTGGAGTTCCCACTACCTGTTTCTTCAAGTGAATATCTGCATCCCTATTTTGTATAGAGTTGTATTGTTCTAACAGATATTATCGAACAGTAATTAATTCTATTGATACCTCCATTTGATCTCCTGAATAATCAAAGAACGTTACTCTATAATATATATTTTTTCCACTAATAGCTGTGAAGTTGGCAATTATTGATTCTCCTAGCCAACTGAGAAGTTGAATTTCTCTATCAGTGGTTAGTGATTTTCTATTATTAACCTAGGTCAATATTGTGAATATATAATAAAAAATAATGTAAAGTACTTAATTTTCTTACTAAAGAAGTAATTGGTTTGCTGATGAAAATTCATGCGAACTACCAGAAAAACTTGGAAACTTAGTGTCACGTCATGTTTTCATGGTATTTTTTCCTAATTATCTCCCAGCTGTGTTGTTGTGGAATATGGTAGTATACGAATATGCCACAGTATCAAGAATGGAAACTTCACAAAAACTCAAGTAAAATACGGATGGTGCCATCATATCGAAGACATTAACTGGTATAATATCATATACTTTGTTGTTCTATAGCTGACAGAATTCAAGTTTAGATCGCAATGATTCATTGTTAATATTCTCAGTAGCATTTCCATCAGTTATTATAGTCTGGATCAATTTCATAATAATCAAGTATATAACAAAGGAATACCGGACGCTCGGTACAATGCTGGTAAAATTATTTGTCATTAATTTTTATTGCCAGTCTAACTTCTGCCTCCATCCAATTATTTCGACGATTCAGTGAGAATTGCGAATGAAATAACAGTAAACTGAGGTTATTTATTCCATTCTAGAGTTTTCTTTGTGTACAAGTCATAGGGTTGGAAAGTCCAGTTTTATTTTAATGGTATCATTCATTTTACTCACTTATACATGCTACTTCGAAATAAGCCAAATGAAACCCATTGCTGATAAGGTTAAATAATGGAGTAACGTCTCAACCGTTCATTTAATCCAGAAGTTCACCAACTAAGTTGTTGCAGCTCTTGCCACTAATAACATCTGGAGTGCAAAATTCCCGTTCATTCCCATCGTACTCACGAGGCAGTATGTTAACCCAAATCAGAAAATTGGAATATGATTTTCAAACCCATTCATGCACTCGAGTTTTAACTAAGAGGAACTCTGAAGATTATAATGCCTAAGAAGAATCTTGTTTGAAACTGTGGAGTACAGCATAGTGATCTTAGGAAAGAAGCTTTGCGTTTTGTCGCTTCTCCACTTGCAGACATTCAACACGTAGGTGCTTCCGGTGAAGTTATATCACAATGTTCACACTTTGGTTCCTAATCGTTTCTGGAAACTTCCCTTTTTTGGGAGATGTTCTTGTGCCGGAAACAATGCCTTTTGTTGGCTAATTGTACTCTCCTCTCACATTCAGTCCTTCCTTGCAGTTGTGTGATTTTTGGCGTGACATTCACTGAGACCTAAAAGATCTATTGTGCTCCCTTACTTGTACTCAGTTTCTGAGGACAGTTTACGAGGAGAGTCTCAGTAACTAGTAGTTCCTTTGGTCCTATTTCCCGGAGGAATTTTAGGATGTCTGCAGGCTTCAACTAAGGCAAATGTTCCTCTTCTATCCAGTAATCTCCCAGGTACTGTGCTCTAGGATTCTGGAGTGCTGTGCAGTTGGAAAGTATGTGGATGGAGGTTTCTTCTTCCATTCCACAAAATCTGCATTCTTCTTCCTCCACTATTTTGAGCTTTTTCAGGTGCCCATTCAGGCAACAATGTCCCATTAGGATCCCTGTCAAAACTCTTAGCGCAGTTTTCCTTGCAGTTACAACCGTGCCACTGGATGTGTGCCATATAATTCAGATAGCACAATGGCTTATCCGAAGGATGTTTGTCTCCTCGAGTCCAAACCCCCATATTCAAATAAGATATCGGCTATGGTCACCATGCCACAAAGTCTCTAGCTGAGATCCCCGTTATATGGGTCTATTTTATGCAGGTGATTTTTACCGGGGCATGACTCATTAGATAACCCGTAATAATTCCCAGCTAACTCCAAATGATATTCGGTGGCTCTTCGGTCCATTTAACACAAGTGTTATCTTTGTGTTATCTATCAAAATATCGTTGTGTCCCGGCACCCACACTAATCTCACTTCAATGTTGTTTGTCAGTTCATCAAGTTCTTTCTGGCATTCTCCTACCAGTCTAGATGTTACCTTGCGTTTATTCAAGCCTTATCGAATACCCCTTGGGTCTTGATAAATACTCAAAATTTTGTCATGAAGAATCCCTCAAGTCTGTTGCTCAAACCGTTCGAATTTGAATAAAAGCAGAGAACTACAATAAACCAATATTGCGAAATTAGGAGCGAGACGAAGAAATAACGTATTAAATCCACCAGGAAATCGAACAAGCTGTAACTAAGCCACCTGCAAGTCAAGAAACCCTTTGTATTCAAATGAGAACTAAAAACTACCATTTCGAAAATAAAAAGGTATATTGGTTAAGGAGACGAGAAAAAAAACAATTTAAATCATCGGGTAATCGAAAAAGTTGTAACTAAGCCACTTACAAATTCTTGAAACTCTTTGGATTAAAATGAAAACCTGGAACTACCATTCCGACAATAAAAAAAAGTATGGGTTAACGAGACGGACAACGAACGTTCCAAAATCTACCAGGCAATCCAACAAGTTGTAACTAAGCCACTCGCAACTTCAAGAAACCCTTATGATATAAGGCGGAAAACTACTTTTCCGACAATAGAAAAATATATTGGTTAACGGGATGTGAGAAGAACGTTTTAAGTCTATGTGATCGAACAAGCTGTAACTAAGCTACTTACAAGTTCAAGAAATCCTTCAGATTGGAATGAAACCGGAAAACTACAATAAAACATCATTTCAAAATTGAGTGTATCCAATTATCCACTCACTTAGTGGTAATAAAAAAAAACGAAATGAAATTGAAATGTCACAATCAACATATTATTAATAATAATTTGCGGAGAAAAAAAAACGTCAAATCGGTAGATTAACGGTCAATGGTTATTATCGAGTAATTAACATATTTAACACTGTGACAAAAAAAATCATAGAACAAACCACACTTTAGTTATAACTTTTTCAGTTACAGCAAAAAACCGATTGAAAAACAAAGCCCAAAAAACTGTCAGCAAAATTTCTTTCGAAAAATTTGATATTTAGCGGCGGAAGGGAAAGTTTTCAAATATACAGAATATTTGGAAATGCCTTCACCTTTTCAAATGGGGCTTCAGCACCGGAGTTGAAATTCCAATTACCGGAAATGTCAACGAATTTATCAATTAGCAAATGATCAGATGGAACGACACTCTCTTTGGAATTCTCCAATTTATGATAATATTCCTACCGACACTTTTGGCATTGGTGGTTGTAGGTCTAGTAGTCTGGGGAGTTTGGCAGAAATCTGTCGTCAAATGGAGAAGATTAGATAACTAGATTCAATTATTTTGAACAAAATTTTATATAGTATGAACTGCTTTCCCAAATTTTTGAGATGATCCCGTTGAAGCTTGCCACGCAGCTTGTAAGCACAGCTTGGAGGACGTGAAATACAAAAGTTTACCTTCTATAACTCTTTTAGATTAAATCGCACAAAAAATTGTTGACATCAAAGTTATTACAGGAAATTTCACACTTTATAATATTGTGAATATCTTTATAGCTGAGTACACATGACTAGAAAGTCAAGAAAACATTGTTGTATTCTGTGTAAGAATTTTTTATTTAAAATTGCAAAGCGCTTTCGGCTATTAAGCCATCTTCAGTGCCATACCTGCAAGTAAGCAATAATCGTTGGAAAATTTTTTAAAAAAGAAATTAGTAAATAATTACTCACTCGTCAGATATGATACAATAAACCTAATCAAATGTCTACAACACATTAACGTCACAATGATAAAATTACATTAAATTTAAAATTTTAAAAATCATCCCCTGATTGGGGTTAAACTGTCTTCATATTTTGAACATTTTTAATCTTAATTATATTCTTCAGCAACTACACAAACACGTGTTAGTAGACCGGAAAACGAAATGACACTACTCCAATTTAAAACTAACAAATGACAAATGACAATTCAACTGGGCACAGAACTCAACCTATCCAACATGAGCATAAAAAAAAAATTATTGTAAGAAAATTTGATCTGGTAATGTCTCAAAAAAAATATGTAAATTTCATAAATAAATTATAAATAAATTTAATATGATGAATTTGATATGATGATATGATGAGAACCCATCAAATCATAAGATGCCGAAAAAGATTAAGGGTCTAATGAGAACCATTGCTTAATCTAATTCAAAATAGAAAACTCACAAGTAGGTCAAGAGAGATTCCAAAAGCAAATAAATTAATTTGAAAACTATAAAATATTTGTGTAAATCAATGAAAGTAATTATCTGAGCATAATTCCAAATAACAAATTTTAATGAATAAAAATTGTAATCTGGTAGCCCCTCAAAACCAAAAATCAGTCATCTAAACAAAGAAAACAGATTTGATTTTAAAGTCTATTGAGAACGTATTATTAAAATCTGATCCCCAAAACAAAAAAGATTATGGTTCTAATAAGAACCCGTTCCCAAATCTAATTAATATAGATAACCAATCAATCAGGAGAAATCAGGAGAAACTCCAAACACAATAACCATTCAAAGAATGAAGTATGTAAAATCAAATTATATTAAATAGATTAAATAGTATATCCATAAAAGTTCTCTCTATGATGATTTTCATATTTATCAACAACATTATCAGATTGATACCATACAGTTTAGTTAATGATCATCAATTCTAAATTTTTCCATATTTTTAAATTACAAATTTCATGATTAGTATTCGGTTTTTTGGATATTTCTAGACTCTTGTTGGGTTGTTGGTTTGAATTAGATTTGGTAATGGGTTCTCATTAGACCCTTCATCTTTTTCTGGCTTGTAGATCATTTGATTAATTGATTCTCATTAGACTCTAAATCAGATTTTTCTTAATGAAAATTACTAACATTGGTTTTGGGATATCATTAGATACATAATTCGACTAATAGTTTACTTTATATTTCAATGTATTTTTGTTATTGATAATTTTTTTTCATTTTTTTATTTTAGCCCAACGTGCCTCGACAGCGCTGGTCATTGGCACAGAAAAAATAAATACAGATATTTACATAATTATTACAAATATTTAAATTAGATTTTACAGTATAGGTTGGTAGCTTTCAGGAGCTGTAAGACTTTCTTAATTTCGGTAGGGCAGTGGAGCATTTCCTTGAGGTTGGGCCTAAGATCAAGTTGTTTATATATAGCAGAAAATTGTTTGCAGTCCGTCAGTATGTGCTTAACGGTCACAATATCGTTACAGCTATGGCAAACGGGACGATTTCCTGAAGACATCAGATATCCGTGTGAGAGTTTGGTATGACTGATTCGAATTCTTCTGATTGTAGTAGCCTCTCTCCGGGTTAAGAAGTTCAGGGAGAGAGGAGAAGCGGATGGATGGATATCGTGAAGTGCTGTCGGGCTATTGCGCCACAGGTGTCGCCAAGAATCTTGTGTAACGTTTTTGAAGTGGATCTTCAGGTCGGTTGCGAATTGGACAATGTGTGTTGGGTCGTTGTTAGTGGTAGCATCTTTCGCGTGGCGGTCCGCAGTTTCGTTACCATCAATGCCGATGTGAGATGGAAGGCCAGATGAGAGAGACTGTTATATTTTGAGCAACGAGAGTTTGATAGATGTCGTGTATATTCTGGACAATTGGGTGGTCAGTGAAGATTGACTTGATTGACTGAATGGAGGAAAGGGAGTTTGTGCATATTGCAATATTTTTGTGGGGTAGGTGGATGCTTTTGAAAGCTTGAAAAATGCTTTGTAGCTCGCCTGTGTGAACGCTTCACACTATGGGTAGGGTGAAGGAGTTTATGAGTTCATGCTTCGTAGAAACTGCACAACCAACACCGGAGTCAGTTTTGGAAGCGCCTGTGTAGAGTATTAAATCATAAGGTTTTTTTTTTGTAGTAATTCTAGGAATGCTTTCTTTGAAAGTGCAGTGGGAGATTCATGCTTATTATAAATGGTAAGTGAGGTATAGATTGTAGGGATATTTTTGGTCCAAGGTGGAGAAGAAGGTGTCAATGACCCTACAAAACTGTCAGATATCCTAACACAACCGTACAAAGGAATCCACCATATATTCCCGGTTAACGAAAATACTCTGATGATCATGATACAGACTCTGTCATTCATATCTCTTGCTCTGGTGATGGGTATAAAGTACCTTTGGGTAATTACCTCGGCGATATGACTGAACTGAACTATGCGAGTATGGCGAAGAGATTCATATAACGGACTTTGTTTCTGGAGGTCCGAAACTATACGCATATAAAGTTTATTTAACAACAGAAGATAAGTCACTAGATTTTATGAATGTTGAAGGAATTTTGGTAAATTAAGAGCCATGATCATTGATAATGCACCCGATGAATGTATACCTACTCGAAATATATTAAGGAATGCTGACCATTCTGTCATCACCTGATAAGTAACTAAAGTATTCCGTGACACATTTACTGTACGAAAAAGAATGGAAAACTATGACTCTGTTTCTTATGGATACAAACGACAATGTATGTATGTATGTAGTATATTGGTAATATTTTTTTAAAATTAAGTTTTAAGTTATTCACATCTGGGAACCCGTGCACTCGCTTTTGTATGAGAGGAGTGTCTCCCATATAAATCTGGGAACCTGTGCACTCGTTTTCGTGTCAGACGAGTGTCTCGCATATAAATCTGGGAATCTGTGCACTCGCTTTTGTGTAAGACGAGTGTCTTCCATATGAATCTGGGAAGCTGTGCACTCGCTTTGTGTTGAAGAAGAGTAATTCTCTGGTACGGGTCCTTAAACCAATACTTATCAAAAAATTTCACCATTCCACAATTGCTTTTTATGTACCCTGGAGGAGAAGTTATCAAATTGACTATAGCAACTTGATGAAAGTGTCTACCTCCCAGCTAGGTCTCCCTAGGACAGCTTCTATACTGACTAACAGACACATTTTCAAAATTATGAAACACTACAACCACTTTTTAGATACTATCACTTGACTTGATTATTTTTTAAAACATTCTCATCAAATTTTGATAAACAGAAACATAAAATAAACTACATTTTATAAATACTAAATTGCACTGTAAATGCAAAAACGTTTTTGTCACGTCACCCTGTATGTAATAGGAGTTCAAAATAATCACTGATTGTATTGTTGGTTCAAGAAACGATAATCACCCTGTATCATCAAGACCTAAGCAATACAAATTTTTGGACTCAATTATTAAAAATTGCTTATGACGTCACCTGTATGTAATACGTGATAATTTTTACACAAAACATCTACAAATTATATCGCGAGCTTTTAGAATCATAAAACACTCTTCAAGCTCTGAAAATATTTTTGACACATTCAAATTGTTTTTAATGCCAGCACCGAACAACATTTTTATGACGTCGCCCTGTATGCAATAAAAGTTTAAAATAATCACTGATTATATTGTTTATGTGAGAAACTGTATCTCAACACCTGAGTAATACTAATTTTGGACTCAAAAAATATTCTCACTACATCTAAATCAAATTTCTATGACGTTTTTCTATATGTTATAAGAGTTTATATTTCTACACAAAATATCTACTGATTGTACTGTAGGATTTAAGAAACAAAAATCACCCTTGTATCATCAACACCTGAACGATAGATACTAATTTCATTTTTCTATAAATAAAAAAAATGGAAATATTAAAATCCCTAACAAAGAGATACAGTTTCTATAGATTGGAGAGCCCGAGTTTTCAAAATCGAGAGATCCTTTTTTCGTTGATATGCGAATAAATTAACAGACATTAGCTGCGAATCACTATTGGCCGGTGGATATTTTTAGCTACTAACAACTCCGCGATATGGGAGCGAAATTATAAGCATAATAAAAAGCTCACCATACTTTCTATATCTTCAATAGAATATTGGCTCGTGTGTGTGACAAACACATTTTCAAGATATAGCGATCTGTTTTCTTTTTTTCTTCTATCTCTCTTCCTATAGGCTTTCAAATTCTTTCTGAGAAATGTCGTTACAATACTATTATGTGACTTTGCACATGTGTCTTACCATTCATAATAAAAAACATGTCTCACCTTTTTTATGTTATCTCCATACACTACTAAGCGACTTTCTACTAATAACGAGCACTTTTTCCACTGTTATCTCACTGACACCTATTTTTAATAACTATTAATGGCTCTAAGCCCCAAAACACCCAACGATCCCCACTGCACAGGAGTCCGTTGATATACAGCTGATCCCTTGAACTTTTCAATAAATTCTCTCCTTAAATAGTAATTTATGTATTAAGAGCGAAAAGTGAGGAATGATTGTTCGAAAGCAAGGGTTAATTGCTTGAAAACTATAATTCCACTTTTAGCTCGCAATACATATAACATTTTTTCTACAATCACTTGAATATTTATTATAACTAATGAAATTGATAAATTCATACCTCTCATTTCAAGTACCTGTCAAATATTCTATAGAATTTTGAACGCATAATTACTATTGTCAATACTGTCAATGTACTTCTTCTCATTCTACAATTAGAAAGGCCTCAGCTAGCAGGGCCATCCGCCCAGTATATGCAAAATATTCAGAGCGTGGCACAACAATTAAGCACAAAAATACAAAAAAAAATTACTACGGTAACATCGCAATCACACTAATTAATTATTTAAAACATTAACAACTTAACAAAACAGCGATTTATTGGATTGTAAGAGTTTTTCAGAAGACAAAAACACTCCCTAGTCAGGTTGCTCTATGATGTCACTGTCACTGTCACTGTCACTGTCACTGTCACTGTCACTGTCA
>CAJUYG010001419.1:42849-74851 GCA_910591675.1 Galerucella calmariensis
AGCTGTAACCTTCTAATATGTGTGAGAACATTATTGTAAGGTTGAAAAAAAAAATTCTGGCATATGTTTTTATTTTAGCAATGTCTATTCCTTCAGACAACTCAGCCACTGGATAAGATATCGAAACCGCGTTTGTTGCAGTCAGTTCGTGAATAAATAACGTATTATGAAAAAAGATAATTATCTACATTTCCCTATGATTCGCATTAGTATTCTGCGTCCGAAGAGCAGCTGTTTTTCTCAATTATTCATCCGCTGTGGCTGCGAGGACTAGATCTTCCAAATTTTCAACCACGCAATTTCATACCGAATTTAACGCTCTATAACGTTGCTTCAATACATATGCATGATAAAGTCAACACTAAACAGGCCCATTTTTGGTTGTTTTGGCTATAAACTGTTATTGTGCAATAAGCACGGCCTGAAAACCGGTGGAGGCAACGGATTACCATCAACCATGATATTTTTAAGGGACTCCATGGAAAAACTCGCCTACTGCTCTTACATCCACCTCTAGTGCTAACCCGACTGGACTATAAACATTGCAGCTGATTAATTGCTGTACAAAACTTCGTACCTTCAACTTTGGTTTCACCCGAGTGTACAGATAAAGTCACACCTTGCTTAACGCTGGGATTTCAGTCAGAGTCTGTCCTCCAAATATCCAAGCTTCACAAACCGCGGGTAAATATAAGCGCATTAACTCTTAATGATAATTTGAAGGAATAATCCAGCAATATCAACGTTCTATGCCTAAGTCCGTTATAAGATATTGAGGTTTATGTGATAAAAAAATTCAATAGTGTAATATATATGTATATACCATATTTCATAAATTATTTTTTTCATGAAAAATTTTTTTTTAACCGGACATAATAGCGAATTGAATGGAGGGTATATTTCTCCTAAAAATTTATTGTTTCCGAATTTAATCAAAAACTTGTCAAGGAACCGATTCACGGCAATTTATCCAAACTCACCCTTCGCCCCTTCCCCGTTAAACGCTTGTGACGGGAACAAAAAATGAGGGTTTATGATGAACAGTGCTGAATAGTGTACAGCCGGCGTCATATAAAACTAGTACAACTATTATAATCCAAAATAGTGTTTTTGTAGCTGTGTAAATTGATCTTTTAAAAATTGTCAATGCTAAACCAGCTGTTATGGTATAATTTCTAGGGCAGTGATGCCAGCTCAACAAAAATGTTAGTATATGTAATGATGAAATTAAATTTTGTAAAGCAATAAAACAAATTGGAAAAAAAAATCTACCATATCATTTATACACAAACAGTAACTAGCTTGAATTTAGGAATAGTGTGATATTGTAATAAATACAAAAGTATTACATCTTTACAGGTTCGAATATTTTTTTAAATAAAATTTGGTTAGTTAATTAGATGACTGATTTAAAAAAAGGTGAGACAAGGATCAAACTGTTGTAGGAAAAATTGGAAATGGAAGACCAATTTTAACTAGAATAGAGCTAAACATAGCTTTATCTGATTATTTATACGAAAATCCCTTCAATACGGCAAGACATGCAAAAGATACAGAAAACTAATGCTTTAGTAACAACAGATTCGAGAAAAATTAGATAACCTGATTCAAACAATTGTGCATTTGTAGCCATAAAATTTCAAAAATAACTACAAAAGTTCAATAGAAAAGTTTACAGTTTTAGATTTGGATACGAGATCCACGTAATTCAGAATTAAAACATTTCAAATAAATGAACTAACAAATAGATCATAGACCATGGTAGCATGAAAGCTATGAAAGTTTACATTCAATAATTAATAACGTGTCATACCCCCATTATTATTGATAAGTTCTTGTAATCTTGTAGGCATTGAGTCAGTTAAATTTAATGTTAAATGTTCATCTTCTCTCAAGCTTTCCCAGGTTTCTTCTATTAGTGTCCATAAGTGCTCTTTGTTTCGTGAAATTGTATTTAAATTTTTTAATTTTTTTACCATAAGCCCCCAAACATTTTCTATTGGATTAAGGTCTGGACTTTTAGCGACCCATGGTAGCGTTTCAATGTTACTTTCAGCAATATCATTGCGTACGCTGCGAGCAGTGTGCACTGAGCAATTATCATGCTGAAAAATAAAATTATCATTGGGGAAGATTTCCCTAACCGATGGTAACATCACTCCATCCAAAATATCCAAATAATTCCTCGCATTTAATCTTCCTTCGATTCTCCAGCACATTCCTAAACCTCCTCTATACATCCAAGCCCAAACATTTACAGAAAATTGTCCAGACTTATCATTAGAAGAAATATAATTTCCATTAAACCTACTTCGAGGAGGTCTATAAACTCTAATATGGCCGTCATTATGTGATTGGAATACTTTTTCATTGGAAAAAATTACCCTGCCCCAAAAATTTAATGTATCGTTTGAAACATAATTTAAGGCAAATATTATTCTACCTTGCTTATGTTCTTCATTTAGTTTGTATTTCCGGGCGGCTGCACAATTCTTTAAATTAGTTTTTCTAATTCTTCTTAATGCGGTTGTTGTGGAAGCATTGAAGTTTGCTGCAACTTTTGCATGTCTTGCAGTATGGAATGGATTTTCCCTCAAATAATCAGTTAATGCTTCGTCTTGCTCCGCTGTAGTTATAAATGGTCTTCTAGTTCCTCTTTTTCTGCTAACAGTTTGATCGTTATCCCACCTTTTTTTAATGTTTTGAATCGTGGTTCTACTTCTATTTAACTCTTGTGCAAGTCGTCTAATGGACCAACCATCCTCTATTTTGGAAATGATTTGCATTTTATCGAATTCACTTAAATGTGCTGGCATCGTGGATAATGCGTTTTGTCAAATTTGACACATGTGTCTGTTTGTCATTTTGATTAATTAAGTTTGGTTTGCATAGGGAAAAAAAATGTACCAGTTTTATATGACGCGGTGTGCCAAGTTTGATTTTTGTATGTAGCGGTATTTTTGAAATATTTATAGCTATTTCTTTTATATTAACGTAATCATTTCTCACTCAATCCGATTTTTTTGCATAAACCGGAATATATTGCGGAAACTGGAAACTCCACTTGAAGATTTCTCGTGGTCCTTCAAGCATTCTGAATGGAGACGGGATTCTCAGAGACTAAAAAGCCCTGTGAATCTTATTAAATGTGAAAGGCTATATATCTTGTTTTTTATTTGTCTTTTCCAACTCTCGTATCTGGTGTGTGAGCAATCTGTGGTGTTTTGTTAGCAGTTGTTCGAGAACGGAAACAATAAGATTTTTTGTTTCAGTTTTTCCCGTGTAAAGTTTTATTTCCACTTTCTACTTTTTCACTGAGTTCCTGAAGTCACGAAATATAAATGTGATGTTATGGGTTTAGTAAGGTCTAAAATCGATTTGGAATCGATTAAAATCTTAAAATCGGTATAGTAAGGAAGCTGATCTATTTTGTTGTCAAAACTGCCCAAGTATATTTAAAAATTGGAGCATGAAAAACGAATACATTTTTTTCCATTATCGAGTCAATATAATTTAGTAATGAATAATAACGTCAATTCTTCAATTCAATTCAATTCAATTCTTCAATTCAATTCTTCCGTACTATAACCAATGCATAAGCCTTTTGATCCATTTTACAAGGTGGATCAGTACTCTATTAGCACCTGATCTATTTATTGTTTCTTTCGTTGTAGTTCTCCATTTTGTGTGATGTTTTGATCTATAATCAATATTTCCACACTTCTCCATTACCTTCAAATCGATTTTCTCCATTTTCAACCATTGCATTTGTTTCCATGGCGTGAGAGATGACTGGTTTTTTATTAATTCAATAGGTATTTTTGTTTGTGAATCAAAGACCAGTTTTATAATTTCAGGATGAACCTTATACTCGCTATACGTAGGATGATTATTACATCCAACAAAAGGCGTATATCTTTACTCCAAGTATAGACGATGGAGGTAATCTAATCTACTTTAAGGGTAAAACCAAAAAATTAGCTTATTCTGCATTTTTATACATTGATTTCGCTCAAAAATACCATCAACAATTACCGTCACAGAATGAAGAATAAATAACTAACTTTTATGGCATCTGATGCCAAATCAAATAACTTAGGGGACAATTAGTATCTCAGCTTCACCACTTTATTGGGACGGATGTCAATTGGTAGCCAAGGTAATACCTTCCCCATTATTTCTAAAAAGGTCGTTAATAATGACATGTGAATTCGTCATCAGCGTTTTATTGAGAGGAGTGTATCTTAAAGTATATTAAAGGATTAAAGGATTAACTGCAAGTCCGTGTTCGTTACACCACCCATGTACCCTATTCAGAGCCCTTTGCATGAGGTCCCTGAGAACGGTAATGCGCCTTCCAACAACAAGGACAACGATATCATCGGCATACCCAATCGTTAGAAAGCCCTCACCGTTTGAAAGGGTTATTAGCTCGTCAATGACTAGGTTCCACAATGTGGGCGAAAGAACACCCCCTTGCGGACATCCCCTAGCGACGATTACTTTTGCCACATGGTCTTTCCATGTGGCCTCTACTGTACGGTTGCACAACATGGCCCCAAGCCAGTGAGTGATCATTGGCTCTATTCCATGATTTGCCGCAGCCCTACACATGGATCCTACAGGGGTACTGTCAAACGCCCCTTGTATATCCAAGAAAGCTCCCAGGGCGATCATGCCATTTTCCAGCGCCTTCTCCACCTGAGTTACCAGTTGGTGTAAGGCACTTTCAGTTGACTTGCCACACCTAAAAGCATGTTGGTTGTTGTGCAAAGGATACCAAAGCCCAACTTTTTCCTTTATGTATCGATCAGCCACCCTCTCCAGTGTTTTCAGCACAAAGGATGTTAGGCTAATGGGTCTAAAGGATTCAGCCACCGTATATGTGGTACGACCCGGCTTGGGTATGAACTTTCACCTGCCTCCACTGTCCAGGGACATACCTGCGTGCCAAACAGGCCCGTATGATATGCACCAGAATTGTGCCAACGGCCTCCCAGCCTTGTTGAAGCAAAGCCGGGAAGATTTGGTCTTTCCCCGGAGACTTGTATGGTCTGAATGACCGTATCGCCCAAGTACTCCGCTCGTATGTGACTATTTCTTTTGCTAGAAGATAGTCCTCTTTACATGGTCGCTGTATACCTACATATCCCACGTCAGGACACTCCCGCTCGATCCCCTCACAACCGGGGAAGTGTGTCTCCAGTAGATGCATTCCCATCCAAACATTCAACTTCTGTGAATCCTGGGTATGTGCCAAATTTGTGGTGGAAGTTTGGGGATATTCTTCTAAATCGATTGTCATATTTTGTCCAACAGTTTCGTTCGTTGCAGTCCGCGGTCTTCCAGTTTTTAGCAAATTTTCACCATCCCAGTTGTATCAAAACGTTGTAATGTTTTAGTTACTTTCGAGCGTGAAATAGGATTTTTCTCCGGATGCAAAGTATTGAAAATATGACACGATCACCATAACCAATCATTATTAAAATTTCAATACACTCTTTTTCACTTAATTGAACCATTCTAAATTGAAAATTTATTTCCTTCAATCAGAATTTAACACTTGGAGAACAGAAGCCGTACTAAACAGTACTCGTTTATTTTTTACTATGCATACAAACAACATCAATTAATGTATCTAAATAGTTTCTTGCTCTAATGCAAAAAACTCGAAGGAGGTTGATTAAAGTGCTATATTCCTTGTTACCACAAATTTTTTCACACTAAATTCAGTATGTATTAAAAACAAGTTCTTTCAAAATATCTAAAAATATATAGGTTGTCCCATTTAAATTGAAGGAGTTGATGGCATTTACAATTAAACCGGAAGTATACTATTAACAAAAAAAATGTACATCAAATACATTTTGTTCCATTGCACTCTCCTGCAAATGTTCATGAATATCGTTCTTTTCGTTTAAAAGATATTTACTTGGTTCCATACTTTATCCCAACCCTGTCTACTTGTGCGATTACTAAATACCTTAAAGTTGGCATACTTTTTTGTGATATAATTTGTAGATGGTTTATTCAGTTAGTTTCGATCAGATAATTTAGAAAATTGAAGGTAATTAAGTTTGAGGAAGCCTTGCTCAACCATATGAACTATTTTTAAGCTAGTAGTCTGCGTTTCATCTAATAGAGTTTTGTAGTTAATGATGGTTTTATTGATGGAATGTATTAGTTTGTAAACTAAATTTTGATGAATTGGCATGTCCATCTGCGGTCGTGAGTGGACTTGAAGCGTTTAGATCGATGACCTTGCGATTGTTTTAAATGTTATATCCGAATGGGTGATGGATTAGAATGTTGGTTTTCTAGGTTTTTCGGGAGGGTTGCCTACTTTTTCATGTAAATAAATGAGAAGGTTGACTTTTCCACTAAAGAATGTGAATAATGTGGGTCTTGTAGGATTGGAATGTTGCATATCTTTCCAGTGTAAATTATGAAATATCGCAATATGCCATATCACAGGCTAGATATCCAAATGAGATAGGTATTTCAGTCACTTGTTATTCATATCAATATCAATTATCTACTTCCGACGATTCAAATGTCATTTGTGAAGCTGTTCGAGTCATGTATGTTATATTCTTGTCGTGGAATTAGTTCTTTATTATCCAATAATTACATAATATTTTATGAATATCAGCTGCATTTTTTCACATTGATTGTTTATTCCATAATATCTTCCCATAGAACTATGTATTCAGTTCATTGGTCTCAGCAGAATAGCTATTTTTCAATACTGTTAAAAAAAGGGCTAGAACTTTCATCAGGAAGCACAGCTGTCTAGTTCTGTTAGTTACTGTGATAAAGAATATATCTTTGTTTTACATTGTTGTAGTTGGTATTTTCACTTTTCACGTCGATACTATGATGGAGAAAATTCATATCACTACCAATTCAATGTAGTTGACATGTTAAACATTTTCCTAATAAAAAGGTCTTTATATAAAGTCAACTTGCAGTCCGCATCAAAAGTATAGATGCAGGTATTCCACAACTTTATTGTTATGAATGAAAAATGAGTATTTCCTGAAGTTTTGACAGTTTGACTAATGCTTGAGATAGGGGAGAAACACATTAAAAGTATTAAATTGGCCGGGCTTCATGCATAATAGAATAACTTATCATCTCATGATTTTTAATTGAAAAAAATCACTAATTTCTTTTGAATTTAAAATGAGTTAAGGAGTACGTATAACATCTTGCTTGAAGATCACTTTATTAACCATTTTTTTTGGAATTATAATTTGAATCCACCTTTGTATCAATACAGGGGAGAGCTACCCCACACAGAAGAGACACCTTTTGAAATTTTTATGAGGAATACACTTCTTATTCCTTCATTTTCTTGGGTTTCACTAATCAGCTTAGGCACTTGAATTGGAAATAAGAATAATCAATAATGATTTGTGCTTTAACCCTTTAATGCATTAATTTTTTTTAAGTGAAAAATTATGAAAGGATGCTATTGGGTTAAAATAATATATATTCGATATTAGAACGGTATTTTGAAAATAAGAAATTTCTAAATGAAAGAAAATAACATACGCCTGTAGGCGGACCTGTGCATTTACACCATGAATTAATTCATCTAAAAAAGATGTTAGCCTTAAGGCGGAGCTGTGCATTAGAGGGTTAAGTTTACAATGGATGTTTTTAAACATACTAATATAGGACTAACTAGGCGTTATTTTCGTCGATTACGCAGCTACTTCGCTAGCGATCAGTCTTACAATCTAGCGTCATATACCAAACTCAGATTTTCCACTTCGTGACGTACCATTTTTTCATGGATAATAATATTCCCATCACCTGCTAATTGATAGTTATCTATCCATTATTATTACCTGGTCATTGGTCATTGCTGCTGTATAAATTCACTTTGAAAAAAAGTTTCCAATGAATATATCGAATGTAACACCAAAATATCTTCACATAAGTTTTGGCTGCGGATTCACTCAATTAAAGTTGTATATCTCTATCTCTTTCATATTGGCTTTGTTCTCGAAAACTCATTGAATGTTTATTGCTCACTGGAAATTAATTGAATCCAACCAGCTGAAGAGTCTGCTGATATAACCAAAATGATCTGATTTATTCACAATTATATTCATTACCAAATGAACAGTCACTCTGATAAATATCCAAGATAACAAATATATTACTTCTGAATCGCTGGATTAGATTTGTTGTCACGTATACTACTGCTCAATGAATGATATCCTTATTATTCGTAGCACTTAGTTTGCAAAATATTCACAATAATGAATAAAGCGGAATTTAGGTAGGCAAATCCTCAACATTTGGATTCGGTTTCACTTAATCTACCAACTCCCAACATATGTAAATTTGAATCAATATATGAATTTACAGAGAGTTATCACTTGGACAAAAATATCCAACTACTATTAAACAACATTCGAATAATTTCGCTTTACTTGGGTCTCAAATATTAGCGTCGTTATATTACTGAATTGTCATACTGGGTGATGCTTCCTATATTCATTCGGTTTCACTTTTTTACTGCACCAACTTATAGCAGAGACAATCCTGAGATTCTCCGTTTTCAAACTTAGTCCATGGATTGAGAGGAAGTAAGATAAAAAAATTCATGGGATAATGAACTCTTCATCACAAGCAAAGTAAGTGGGATAAGGAAGTTAAATCTTATGGGGTGTGGCGCGAAAAGTATTGATTAAAAGTAATGGCAGATACAGTTATATTGAAAATTTTAAATAACGAAGCAGTAAGTATTGGCTGAGTTCAACTATAATGTCACTTCCGGTTATACCGGAAGTAGAAGTCAACTTTCTTATTTTGAATAAAACTTGACATTTTTCATTCTATTTTCGAATTCCACATAGAATTTTCACTAATAATACCACTAATTTTCTAAAAATATTCATGAGCGAAAAACAAATTCCGGATTTAATTTGACTTTGTGTGGTATTCAGTGAGAAAATTCCTCACCAAATGTGTTTATTTCTAGCAACATCAATTTTCGTCTTTCTCAACCTGCCATAGTATATAATAATTGCGTTTTTAATAGAAACATTAATCATAATGGTCCAAAGAATTTGGAAAACATCTAAGCTTGTAGTTGAAATTAAAAATTATCAGTGGTAATAACCCAAGGACATTGATAATTGTACGAAAAAATTTTATGACAGATTTCGAAAGCTTGTTGCTTGGAAACAGACCGACGCCGTAGGCGGAGGTCTGTTGCCTACAATCAACAAGCTTGAGAAAGTTGTCATAAAATTTTTGAGCATTTATCAATGTCCGAGGGTTATTCGGATAAAAAAATTTTTACCAATTAAAGAATTACAACCAAATCAAAGAATACACCAGCTAACAAGAAGCGAAGCCCGACGTTTGAAGTTTTGGTAACAAAAATATATGACTTCGAGAGACCGACGTTGACAGATAACTTAGTAAATACACTGAGAAAAGTAATCAAATTTTTCAAATATTGGCGATATCATTCGTGGTTACACGTAGAAAAAAACCTCGACATTAAAACATTCAGGTTCAGGAAATTATTTTTTATATGATTACTTACCGATTTATGTACTGACATTTACACATTTACTACAAATTGTTTGTTTTGAGAGAATATTACTTGACAATCAAATCTCTGGGCCCACCACCTATTATATTTATTTCAAGTTGAGCAGTAAAATCAAAAAACACCTATTATAAGCATATTATACATAATTCAACAGTACACTTTCAGTTGGTAAAATCATGCATTGTTTCAGTTAGATAGGTGTTATTTTTCTAATTATTTTTAATTTCTGCCGAGCACTGCAAGTAATTATATGTGAATAAGTATTTAAAGAAGCATTAAGTTGGGTAGGAAAGATATTGAAACAAATGTAATAATAAAATTTTTTATTTGGTTTACTAGAAATGAAAATAGTGTCTACAAATATATATAAAATATATGTATAGTAAACAACCAATGAGCATCATTGTACACAAAAAAATGTGTTCTTTCCAGATGAGGAGAGTCCTGGTTCAGGTGACGGTATGTTATCTCAAATATTATAATGTTATATTTAATAATGTGGATTTTGTAAGTAAAGTATATGTGTATTTAAAATATAATACGGTTACAGTGGCCTGTATATTGAATGTGTAGTTTATTTGGCACAGCTACAGCAGACTTGAAATCTTCAGTACCAACTTCCATTTGAACATATTCATTATCTAAAATATATATATAGTAAACAACCAATGAGCATCATTGTACACAAAAAAATGTGTTCTTTCCAGATGAGGAGGGTCCTGGTTCAGGTGACGGTATGCTATCTGCAATATTATAATGTTATTTTTAATAATGTGGATTTTGTAAGAAAAATAATGTGCAGTTTTTTTATGTAACTTATACATACTTGCAAATGAACTATATGTTTTGATGCATTGCATATACAGATGTATTTGAACAATTGAAATATTTACCCAATCATGGCAAAGCTTGACAGCTAAGGAAATGTTCTGTTCCAAATGAAGAAGGTGACAGTATGTTGTCTGCAATTATAATGTTATTAATTGTTGTAACTGATTTAAAACAAAGTAAGAGTTGGTACTGCCACAAAGTAGACTTATTATGAATGCAAATAACAATAAAATACATCAACTGATTCCAATAACTAAAATCAAGCTTAATATTTACCAGAGTGAACAATTATCTTCCTTGGGGGATCATTTGTCAAAACATGACTATGTCATTTTAGTCCTAAGAATTTCGTAGGTACAGCTAATTCGAACAATCTCCTAGAGCTTCCACCCTTGGTGATAAATTTGTCTTCAAAATGAAGCTCACACAGCTTGTAATTTTTTTGAAGTTGAACTGTCGTCTTTCCAGACAAATCTTCACGATTACAAGCCTGTAACCATAGCTGGGATCTAAAATATTTCAAGACAATAATAAGTTCAGGCTAATATCAAATAATACACAAATAATATATTTGCTGGTGTATTATTTGCTAATATAATATGTTTATTGTTAGGTAGAATGAGTCAACACAACCTATCACAAAAGTTGTTCACTTCATGAAAATTCTATTCAATGTAATGTCAAAGAATACCTAGTCAAATATTTATTTGAGTATTTTTTATACTTATGCCTAAATTAGCAAAAGAAACTTAAAGACTTACCTAACAGGGTCTTTTGGGAATCCAAACATAGATATACCTTCTCCTGTTCCCGAGTGACATCCCCGAACAGCACAAGTTATTCTTCCCATAGCTTCAAGTAATTCAGTAATAATTTTCGAAACAAGGGACAAAGTAAAAATTATACACAAAAATTGAAAAATTCCTTTTGTTTACCAAGCTGGTTGACAGACAACAGACAAAGTCAAATATGACAAGAATCTTATTATAAAAATGGCGACTTTCAGACATGCGCATACAAAAAAATGATCGGAAGCTTCGCTTCTTGTTGAGCTGGTGTATTCTTTGACCAAATCGTGACATTTCCAAATATTGAATATTTGAAACTTCAAAATCGAAATAAATCAATAGGTATGTGTCCATAGCAACGTGAAAACAGCCCATGGTCTGTTATCAGTAGTAATAACCCAAGGGCATTGATAATTGTTCGAAAAAATTTTATGACAGATGTCGAAAGCTTGTTGCTTGGAAACAGACCGACGCCGTAGGCGGAGGTCTGTTGCCTATAAGCAACAAGCTTGAGAAAGTTGTCATAAAATTTTTGAGCATTTATCAATGTCCGAGGGTTATTCGGATAGAAAATTTTTTGCTTATTATAGAAAAAGAACAGATCTTAAACAATTTATCTAAAGGTGCAATTAACAAAGGAACAATTAGAAAAGTTAAATGTGACATTTCGAAATATTAAATATTTGAAACTTCAAAGTCGAAATAAATCAATATGCATCCATAGCAACGTGTGAAAACAGCCCCAAGGTCTGTTTTCAGTGTAATGTTGACATGATTGGGTGAAATTGTTCATATGATCAAAAACGAGGAAATTTGATTAGTTCTAGGAACTGTCAAAAAATTTTCAGTGTAATGTTGACATGATTGAGTGAAATTGTTCATATGATAGAAAATAAGGAAATTCTATTGGTTATTGGAGCCGTCAAAAAATTTTCATGTTAACAAATGATAATTAGATTGTCAAAAAACATTCTGTCATTATAAACGTCAAAAAAATGTCCAGTATAATTCGCTGTTGGGTACCCAGGAGGAAAGAATTTCCACTAAAATTCATCCGTTGCCATGGTGATCTGTTAGAAATAAACGTTCTGATTGGTTAAAATTCACATGTATGGAATTTTCAATGAAATTTTTGTACAATGGAGTATTTTCGAGATATTTCAATTTTTCTTTCAAAGTTTTGTCCAATTCCACTACGAATAACGACATCTCCATTAATAACGAAGATAGTGAAGTGAAATTATAACCAATCAACAACATGCGTTTGCTTACACCATATGTCAAGCTCATTGGAATTTAATACAGGGCGTTCTAAACTGAGCCACCAGCATGCACAATTCGAAGGATTTATAAGTTGCTCACTTTACATAGAACACATACTGTATTTGATTAGTTTTCGCCGTATTTCCAAAGCCAATCTGTTTGGTATCGGTATTCTCCATACCTCAATTGAATCACTTCAAAGATTGTCCATTATTCCAATCAAAACATAACACTCAATTATTTGAGCATTATGGAAGGGTGGGCAATGATTCCAATTATTATTTATGATATCTTATTATTTTCCCATAAATTAACAATTCTGGAAATTGGAAAGTAGCTGGAATGAAGGAATTGATAATAGTGGATATCAACAAAAAAGTTGACTGGGTATTTTGTATCAATTGAATTAGATAACTCATGAACAGAAATAACTCAATGGAATATCAAACAAATGAAGTTTTACAGTAAGCTCTCAAAATCAGCACCCTATACCTCTGCACATTTATAAATCCCTTCCATTAAGTTATGTCTTGTTATTTTGTGAGTATGGTCGGGTGCTAAAGAATTGTAAGCAAGTGAGGCTCTTTGAATCATATATTTCCTTGTCGTAACAGGCTTAAAATATACCTGATCTTCAGTGTAACCCCCAACACCACAAATCAAAGTAGCCAAGTGAGGAGAGCCAGGTGCCAAACGAGACGGACACTGATTGGTAGTCAATCTTCCAAGAAACATGTCGTTAGAATGCTGAGCAGCCGGCACAAAGTTATAAGGTGCTTTATCTTGCTGATACCAAGCTGAAGCCGCCTCTGAAAGTATGTAACGCCGGTCGTATGACTTCTTCTTGAATGTGGCAATATATTTCACCATTCAAATTTCCATGATAAAATTTAAATGCTAATATTTCATCGACTTTTATTGCACGAAAAAAATATTATCTTCGGTGTACAATCTCCGGTGTTATTGATCCATTTTTCGATTGCTCCTATGAGGAGAATTGAGCTTCAGGACTGTACAATTCACCCATAAATACTGCTTGGAATCTGATTTTGATTAAGAAGATGCCAAATTAGCGAAAATACAAAATGCCTGGCAGCGGATAGAGATGTACTCACCTTTCTATCTGAAGTGAGTAACTTATAAATGATTTAAATTGTGCATGTTGGAAGATATCTATGAGTTCGACATATGGTTCCACTGGGAAAGCGCTTTTTGTTTATTGATTTCAATTTCATGTTACTAGCTTCGTTATTAACGGAGATATCGTTATTCAATGTGGACTGGGATCTCCTCAAAATTCTCAAATGAGTCAAAATATGTCCTGAATACTTCATTTTTGTTATAATCAGGACAGTGTGCCCAAATTTCATTTAAAATTGTAGAATTGTGAAATAAAATGAAAAATATTCGGTTTTGTTTGAAATAAGAAAGTTGGTATCCGGAGTGCCACATGAATTTAGCGTCACTCAAAACATTCGTACTTTCATATTTCCAACATAAGTGTATCCGCCATTACTCTTAATCAAAACTTCTTGCGTCACAGCCTGCATAAATAAGTATAATTTTTGAACATTTACAAAGTCACTATAACATATGTTAACATCAAAAAATAAAAGTTAATTCTCTGGTTAGGTGAGTTTATTAAGCAAATAAAAAAAACAAGGAATGCAATAAAATAATTATGAAAATAAGATAGCTGGAATAAAATACTGAATAATAACTATCCAATCGAATCAGGTCTTTTGTAACAATGACGTGTTCTGCTTTTTGGAAATTATGTGTGAATATTTAGTTTGTGCAGTAGTTGTCATCGACAACATCATCGCCCAATCGCACAATATAACTTTTAACACCTGCAGTAAAATTTATCATTTTCGTTTTGATATTTGTATAGGTTTATATTTATCTTCTGTATGATCCTTGTGGTATATTATACATTCTTTTTTTAATTTCTTGGGAAATTAAACCACAATATTTTTAAATTCTTAATTTCAACGTATCGGTAGCGTTCCAGCTACCGTTGTCAAGGAAAAATAAGTAGAAATTAATTTTTATCCCTAACTGACACAACAGAAAAAATTTGACAACTAGACAATCAAAAATTATTTTGAAGTTTAAGACTGCAAAATTTTGTTATCAAATTTTTATTAAGGTCCATTCATAGTAGATCATATCTGTGGCAAAATGTGAAATGAATTATTTCATTTTATGACATTCCAACGATATGATAGTCTACTAGAAATGGATCCAGTGAAGTGCACGTTCCAGGAACGGTTTTTATTGGGATAGCGCGTTTTTTTCGCTTATATTGGAAATGTTGTTAATAAAACGCGTTTCTTGATAGTTTTTTTGTGTCTGAATATTTAAGTTTTTGAAATATGTATACTCAGTTTTGTGATTTTGAGTATTGAAATGTGTATCGATTAACAACTATTCAAATTATAAATCATAAGAAAACCTGGATAAAAACTTATGATGCTATCCTGATAACGCAGGTAATTGATTATTGGAAATTCTCTTTTTAACATTGGTAACCAAATTTGACTACATTCGGCTGGAATACTAGCTACACATTTATCTGCATTCAGTTGTATTAAAGCACTTTCTTTGATTCTCCGTCTTTTATTATTGGGTTCTTTTAATATTATTTTTAATGAATCCCATTGAATTTGATGACCCTCTTCCCAAGCATGTTTGCAAATAGCTGACTTAAAGAATTCCCTATCTTTGATATATTTTTTGTGTTCGTTTATTCGTACTTTCAATGGTCTAGATGTTTCACCTAAATAAAATTTGTCGCATTCACATGATATTTGATATATGCAGTTTTTTGAATATTGTTCTTCATTCTTTGGTTCCGTTTTTGTTAGTATTGATCTCAATGTATTATTCGATTTAAAACTAGTTCTAATATTGAATTGGTTACCAATTTTTTTAATTCTTTCTGATAAACCCTTAACATACGGTATTGTCAAGTTTCTAAAAATTATGTTAGCTGAATTATTAATATTATTGTTATGGGGTATTAACAATGAGCCCCTCTCTATATGCTTAATCTCCTTATTTACAAATTCTGCAGGGTAATAATTGTTATTTAAAACATCTTTTAAAAAAGTTTTCTCCTTTGTAAATTGATCATCACTAGAACAAATGATTCTGGCCCTATCGTATAAAGATTTTACTATCCCTTTTTTAACGCTTATAGAATGATTAGAGTCAGAATTCAAATATCTATTAGTGTGTGTTGGTTTGCGGTATACACTCGTTTCAAACCCTGTAGATGTTTTATTAATAAGAACATCTAAAAATGGCGAAAAATTGTTATTTTCAATTTCAATTTCAAATTTTATAGATTCCTCTCCTTCATTTATATTTTTTAAAAAGTCATCAAGAGATATTAAATCATGAGGCCATATTGCGAAGATGTCGTCTACATATCTCCACCAGACAATATTGGTTTTAATTTTTGATTATTTACTATTTCGGCTTCAAAATGTTCCATGTAAATATTCGACAAAATTGGTGAGAGACAAGAGCCCATGGCAAGACCGAAATTCTGTTTATAAAAATCATTATTGAATTGAAAATATGTTTTTGTTATACATAATTTTAATAATTCTATTATTGCTGTTACGCTGGTTCTTTCTGTAAGGGTCTGATCAATTTCTAATTTTGATTGGACAAGTTCTATTGTTTTTTGTACCGGTACATTCGTGAAGAGACTAACTACATCAAAACTGACCAAATAATGGTTTTTGTTGAAATTCAAATCTCATAGCTTTTCTATAAAATGATTGCTATTTCTGATGTATGAATTTGTCTGTCCCGCGAGGGGTTCAATAATTTTCAATATATGATTCGATAGTTTACTGCATGGGGAATCAATCGTGCTACATATTGGTCTCAATGGTATGTTTTGTTTATGAATTTTTGGCAGACCATGAAAATGTGGTGGCTTACTGTATTTAGGTGTTAACATTGTTCTTTCACGACTAGCAAATTCGTTCTTGAATTTGAAAAGTGTTTTATAAATTTTGTTTTCAATTGATTTGGTAGGATCATTTGGTAGCTTAGTATAAGGGCCATTTATTAATAAATCCATTACTTTTGAATCATAATCAACTTTGTTCATGATAACATGAAACGTTGAAATAAAGAATTTAAAAATATTGTGGTTCAATTTCCCAAGAAATTAATAAAAGAAGGTTTATATTTATTTTGTTGCATGCACAAAATCGTTATCATGAAAAGATGCGTAATGGTTACCTTTCATTTCACTCTCATTTTTATTTTCCACGTATTGTGTGTATAATTGCTCCCACAGAAATGTGCGTGGTAAATTTCCTTCTTTTGTTTTGTTCGCTGCTTCAACTTTACTTCAGTCGCTATATGGATTATACGATATCCGGAATTTTTTTATGAATTTTGATCGAATCAATATATCATACCAATTCACAGTTTCTCTTTCGCTGTTTCTCGTGAATATGATTACCATAAAATTTTCTTTAAATGAAGTGAAGAAAATTGCCCAGTGGAATATATATTATATATTTATTATTCAATATGGAAAGAGAACCGCATTTTATGAATATCAAATTTGCTATTGATGTGTCGATCGGTTGAGCCTTCAGAATTTCATACTACTTATTTAGTATAATTGGAAAAGAAATGTTTTGTTTAGGGATAAAAAAAGACCCAGTATATCGAACAGGATGTAATATATTTTATGATTATGTGAATCAGAATAATTATTGGTAAATAGGTGAAACGCAACGAGATATATTTTAATGATAATTTTTTACTGAATATAGTAACCAATCAAATTACTTAATTTCAAGTCATGTGTCAAATTTCATCCAATCACTGCTGTATTACAGCGATAATACCCTACATGTGGTGTTGTCAGTTTGGTGTTTATTTTTTATTAAAAATTAATTAAACGTCAAACTGACAACTGGATTAAAAATGTCGCGAATATTTGGTATTGCATCTAACCATTCAATTAATTTACCAATTGTACTTCTCACAACTGTAGTTTTGAATAAAAATGAATAATATTTGTTTGATTATAACTAATAAATTTATTAAACGTCGGATTGACAATCAATTTTTTGATATCTACAATGTAAAAAATTATCTTATCGAATACTCCTCGGGTCTTGATAAATACTCAAAATTTTGTCGTAGAGAATCCTTCAAGCGTGTTGCTCAAAGATAATAGCCCTCGGCCTGCGGCCTTGGGCTATTATCAAGCAACACGCTTTCAGCATTCTCTATGACAAAATTACCTCGGTATTATCAAGACCCTAGGGGTATTACTACTGAAAATATGGCACAACCTCCACGTTACAGACATACAATGTATGTTACAGAAAATGCCAGGGGCTCTTGAATTTGATTGAACCAGTTGATGATCATGAATATATGACTGGTTAAAAGCTGAACAATATATGACAAACGCCTCATACTTGTGTGACAATAGAATTCGGTAGTTTAAGCAATGAGAATACTGAAACTGTGAACGGAAATCAATATATTATGTATAATTCAACTGAGAAAAAATATATTATTCGGCTTGAATAGGGGGATTTTAAATTACGGCTAGATTAGTGAATTGAGTTAACTGTATAAACCCTCACTTCGTGGAATCTACTCATCATATGGTTTTAAATGGAACTAACTGTTTCTAAATGATGTGGAGTCATTTAGAAACAGTTAGTTTCATTTAAAACCATAAGATTAGTGAATCCATTTGAACTCTTGTTTCACACTTGACTTTGTCACCTCAATTCTATTACTTCACAAGAGAATCTAGAACTGTTGGACATTGAACTCCACAACTACACTAATCTGGAAGAGGAAACTTTCAAGCAAAAGTTAACAGGGACTCTTCTGTTAATTCCTTGAATATTGAACCGAAATATTATTTATGTTCTGATTCCAACGTTTTGGTAGCGTTCTATATATCATTTTCAAAAATAATCAAGTTTTTGTAAAATTCTGGTCCTTATCTGAGCCTATGATAAATTCGACAACTGGAGTTTGGGTCAATATGTACTTTTATCCAGTAGGCTCCTAAGGGTTGAACATCAAGATTCTGTATGTATTGCGCAAGTATGTGAACGTGGGTTTTCTCTTACATCTCGCCGAATCTACATTCTTCTCATTCTACTAGTTTAAGCTTTTTGAGGTGGCCATTCAGGCAGCAGTCCCTTGTCAATACACCGTCAAGGCAGAGCAGTTCCACTTTGGCCCAGGTATCCCAGGATTTTGTTCTCGCCTAGTTCATTAAGCTTTCCTGGGCCTCCTCCTAGTCTCCACTACGGATTCAATGTTATTAGAAGACATATGGGATGTGTTCATTCCAACGTATCGCTACCATAGCTATCACCAAATTCCTGAAGATCACGTGTTTTGTCAACTGATCAAATTTGAGAGTTGTTGTTGGAAACATCCATTACATGTTCATCTTGAGAATCATTGATTATCAGTGGAAACCATTGAATTAAATGGAAATCGTGAATGAATGAATAATTATTGAACTTATGAATATGGTTTGATTGTATTGTGATATTAAGATTAGCACCTGCAGCAGAGTTAAACACCGATGGATTACTCTTAAAATCGCTACCTGATCAACTTTGTT
The DNA here is from genome assembly GCA_910591675.1 of Galerucella calmariensis. Lineage (NCBI taxonomy): Eukaryota > Metazoa > Arthropoda > Insecta > Coleoptera > Chrysomelidae > Galerucella > Galerucella calmariensis. The sequence goes on from CAJUYG010001419.1 coordinate 61,958, forward strand.
GGTATGAAGGTGTCCATATTTATTGTAATATGACACAAGCTCGACGTGAAAAAAGAGAATGACAACCATCTAAAAAACAAAGATCCACTAACTGCCATAATAGATTGAATAATACAAATAAAGTGTTGAAAATTAACCCTGTATCTATAACAACAAAAATAACTCGTTACAGTTAAACAAATAACCAATTGAATCTCTAATATTAGAATATTCTCTTTGTTTTGGAATAATAATTTCCTAATTGACTGAAATACTGGTTAACTCATAAGCAAGGATTGTAATAATGGTGAATGGACCAATTATTAAAGTATACGAGCAGCAGCAACTCATTAGTCGATAACTATATACCCTCACACTATCTGTGAGCGTATTTAGGATGAAGTATAATATCCTCAAGCTACCAAACGAGTCGACTACGTGTTGAAGCTGGCAATTGGGTACTCTCTTGTAACTCAAGTATGTGACGTATGTATGTATATAACGAATGTCAACCAAAAAAAAATTCCAGACAATTCTAATTCGTGATTTACCTACAAGAAATCAATAATTGAAGTCAGTGCTATCCAAATTCAGCCCAAAGTTGTGGAGCCACAAAGAATATTCGTGAGGAAAAATGCGATTTCAAAGAAAAATGGTCGCAAAGTCATTGAAATGGAGGGGAAAATAGTGTTGTTGTTTTTTAAACAACTGAAAATGCGATATTCGTAATCACCAACCCAAAGTGAGTTGTCCTCTTGTATTTTTTTGGCAAAAAATTTCGATTTTAGCTGTTCGTTGTCTGGACTATCAGATGCATTTTCCAGTTTTCCAAATTGCCAACTAATATAAAGCGTTGTGCCTTGTTTGAATGAGACCCATTCACCTTTTGCATCAAATGGGAATGTGAGACATTGTGGAATTTCGTAACAGGTCGTTCCTGCATGGTGACTCAATTTGATTGCTTGAGGTGTTTTTTAATGGGAACGTTTCACTGGCCGGACCATCTCCAAATGTACCCTCATTATTTTGGTTCTATTATTTTCAACGTCAATTAAGCTATGCCGGTTTATGTTATTTCAATTGTTCGGTGCGTTGGTGATGATTTCCAGTTTTCTATTGAACCATGATAAAACCAATTGCTTGTCGGTATATTATTGATAAATCGATAACAATTCTTACTTTCATCCTTCCATGAAAACTCCTGAATCTACCACGACTGATTTCTTGCAGAAGTAACAAAATTTTTCACGGAATTCCTACAAAACAAAAAAAAATCCTAACAATTGAAAAAAATACTAATACTTCAAATACTGAAGAAGAATTAGAGTTAAACTCATTCAGATAGCATTAGTTATTTGGAAATATCATCATATTAGCAAAGCGACATTAAAAAGAGAGGAAAGTTTCCCCAGTTCAGCTCCAGAAATCTTGAATAATAGGAATATGCCGTCCACCCCGATACTTGACAGTATTCCTTAGATTTAAAAAAATTAGGAAACATGTTGACATAATATAGGCATCAGCTATTTGTCAACCCCTCCTCTTCCACTCCATCAACCTCTTACTTCCAAATGAGGAATATAACATGTGCGGCAAATCATTAGAAAGACATTTAGATCGATTATCCAGACATAATGATCGTACACGATTCTTTTTCGATATTTACACTATTTTTGAAAAAAGGCTGAATCAATTTGAAGTACAACAGCCTATGGTTTGCAAATATGTGATTTTTGTTGTCATATCAAAAGTAAATTGAAACAAATTGCAATATATGATAACTAATTTCTAACAAAAATCAGGATGATATGAAGAAATGAATAACATGTTGGAAATGGTGTCCCTGGACCATACAATTGTGGAGTCGCTATTACGTCGAACGTTTTGAAGCATTTCAGGAGTTATTAGACTACATTCATAACGGAATTTCAGTGATGAAGCTGCTTCTCTTCATGGAGGTAATTGAATAAATTTTCTGCTCTTCTTGCACACTTTCCGTCTTCAAAATTATGGAAATAATCTCAAGTCGTTCTGCATTGCAAGCATTCAAAAACTAACTGGTAACAATGTTAAAAAAAACTGTCTTAGCATGAAATCACCAATTTTTTGTGATACTTGTTTTAATTCACTTTCGATGTGAAAAAATGACACATTAGTAAACCATGGGCGTTGTTATCCATTTTTAAGAGATGTTATACTTTAAATTGATTGAGAGTTTTTTTTTGCAAATACATTGAAAATATTCAAGAAAAAATCGTTAACGATCATTATGTCTGAGTACTCAAGTATATTTGATCGTTAAATCAAGAAACGTAGAGAATATACTGGGTTGAATAACTGCTAGAAAATTAATTTTTTCAAGATGATATTTCATTGAACGAACAGTACTCTCCCACAAACCACCGAAAGGTGGTGAACGAGGTGGTATAAGTGCCACTGAATTTCAAAATCTTATTAAAAGAAGCTTAACTTATTGGTTTCTGATAGAATCGCCAATTCTCGTAACTCGCGATTCTCTTCAACAAATTGCTGACATTATTAGGATAAATGTCACTACATAAACCCCGCCTAGCAATGAATCTTTTAAGCATATTTTTAAATCCTTTTGTAGTGAGTTCAGGAACGAGTTCAATATGTACAGCTTCTGTGGCCAAACAAATGAAAATACATATGTACTCACGATTAATTATGTAATAACGAAATAACACTGAATCAGAGGGATTCAAAACAGAGATGGGATTAAGACAAGTTGGAGAACTAAGCCCAACACTACTCAACGTACATATGGATAATATAATCAAAAAATGCGGAAGTGAAGTAAAAAAGTTGTTTGTGGGATATAAAAATTTGGAAAAAGTCAAAATATCGTACGGAGTTTTTGCAGACGACGTCGTGATAATAGCAGGTACTGAGGAACAACTTCAAAACAATTTTAATATATGGGAAAAAACAATAGAAGAAGGAGGCATGGAAATAAATACTACTGAAACAAAAATACTGATAATAGGAGACCAAAATACCGAAACTGATATTAAAATAGACAATGTGAAAATCGAATAAGTCGAAGAATTCAAATACCTTGGAGTACCACTAGAACAAACCGGAAAACAGTAAGATGAAATCAACGAGAGAATGAGAAAGACAATAAAACTATATTATGCCATGAATCAAAAGTTTATCAATAGAAAAAAAATTCCGAATCAAACAAAAATCAAAGTATTTGAAACCATATACAGTTCGTTCGGTGAATCTTTTCCCATGTATGAAATTATTCACATACTACTTTTTGTAGTACGTCTCTTTCCTACTCACAGAATCTAAACCCCCCAAATGAAACCGTTTGTTCCATTACAACATAATATAACAAACAGAAATAGCCATATGATGAATGTCGGCGATAAGTTTAACGCGAATTTGTACGTTGACAGACCAAATACTTTGTTTACATTTTTATTTCACATTTTTACTCACTTTTTTGCCCCTTGCATATAAATTTAAGTTAAAAAACAGTTGTTATAACGACTTACTTTATCCCGAGTGTTCGAATTATTGTGGTAAGTAAAGATTATTTATCTACTTATTATTTATTTACTTCGCAAGGAAAACTAACCTTAAATTGACATTTCATCATGGTTATGGATAGATTTCCATCAAACTGAATTGTATGAAACATATTTTGCTTCCACCAATGTTGAACATATTGACCTGATTTTCTGAAAGACCAGAACTATTTATGAATGATTTTTTTAAGGATAGGTATGCCTGGAAAAACGCAGAGGAGTATTTCGAGTTAGAAAAAAGAAATGGAGGACATATTCTTGGCAAGACAACAGCACTAAAAGTGTACGTAAACCAGATGATGATGATAGTAAACGTTTTATAATTCTTCATGCTGGTTCTACCAAAGGATTTGTCCCAAGTTTATTATTCTGTTCAAAATCTAGAGTAGCTGATTACCATGGAGAAATGAACAATGAAATATTCATGAAATGGATAAGTACCTTCTCAATTAATTCCCAACTTAGAAGAGCCATCTCTTATTGTTATGGATAATGCTCCATATCATAGTGTTCTTTTAGAAAAGCAACCTTCTACTAATTCGACAAAAAATGAGATTGTTACATGGTTGACAACAAACAACATTAAGTTTGATACAAAACTTACAAAACCTGAATTGCTACAAATTGCAAAAATGAATGGAAAAGGAATGGTGTATAAAATGATGAGTTACTACGAGAACATGGTCATGAAGTGCTGGGACTACCACCATATCATTGTGAATTCAACGCTATTGAATTAATTTGGGCAAATTGCAAGTCATATTACATTAAATAAATTAGTAAAGATGGGTATTCAGATAGCTCTGTTATAAATATGTGGAAAGAGGCACTGCAACAATGTGATAAACAAATTTGGGAAAAATGTGTTAGGCATACTCATGAAATTAAAGAAAAGTGGTATGCCCGAGAGCAAAATATAGTTGATATTAGCATTCACCCAATTACCATAGATATAAATACTGGTGATAGCTCTGATTCTATGAAGATAATTAAATGATATTTATTGTATATTATATTTATGAGTCTTAAATATACATATTCAGAATAATTCTTATTTATTTTCACAACCCAAAAGATTTCTATTTTTCATTGTTAAACCGTATGGGTGAGACTGCCCAATAGTAATGGTTGCTAGCCATAACAATAAAAAGGCAATTCTGATTTGCAAAGTTTCTACTGAGGAAATTGTTATTAATTCTAACTCTTATGCAAGTAAATTTGCAGAACAACCCTATAAAACTCTGGAATACGAACAGATTTTTCAAACTAAAGGTTTAGGTAGCATATCGCTAAATGGCTGTGAAATATTTACAAATATCTAGCTTCAATAAATAATGCACACCGTCATTTTAGCCACATCCTTATTAAAACATCCATCTACGACCTACGTGTAATTTAATATATTGATGTATTGCGTTTGTATATGAATGATGACGCATGGGAAAAGATTCACCGAACCAACTGTACAGACCAGTACTTACGTATGGATGCGAATCTTGGAAACTCTCAAATGAACAGAGAAGTGAGATACAAGCCGTTGAAATGAAATATTTGAGACGTATAATAGGAGTGACTAGAAAAGACAGAATCAGAAACACACATATAAGAGAAGATTCAGGGGTAGAACCTATAGAACAATTTATAGAACAGAGACAATTAAGTTTGTGGGGACATATACAACGAATGAATAATAACAGACAAGTGAATAAGTGTATACGAAGCGAGATCGCAGATTGGAAGGAAGAGAGGCAGATCAAGACAGACATGGAATACAGTGATGGGTGACAAATTACAACATAGAGAAGCATCAACTTTAGCAAAAAATAGAGAAGCATTAAAAAAATTTGTTTATGAAATCTAGAATGTAAATCCGACACTTATATGGTATAAGGATATAATGATAATATACAGGGTGTACCAATCTTACGACAAACTTTGGTAAGTATATGGGTTATTTTTGGAGATATCAAAAAATGTTATGAACAAAAATAGTGGATGTGCTGGAGGTCCATATATTCAAATTATATCGAACTATACAGAGTGCTGCATAACTCCGTTACAAACCAAACATATTATTTTTCAAATGGGAACCCCTGTATTTTATACCGAATTCGGATTGGTTACATGTTTTTGAAGCTTTTGATATAAGATTTTGCCACGTTATACAGAGTCCTTCAAAAGATATGGACACGTTTATGTGAATATCGTAGGTAAATCAACGCTCTGTAGCTTGTTGTATGTTAATAAAAAAAATGTATTTTGCCAAACAGAGTTTTGAAATATGATGCAATATCTCCGTATCCTATTGAGTGTCAATTACATTCTTTCTTGTATACAGGGTGAACGGAAATTCGAACCTGTCATTTTCTTTCTTATTTCAAATAGAACACCCTGTATTTTATAGCAAAAATAGAATCTTCGATTAAGTAACTTCAATTTTTGTCGAGCATTCCCTATACCCGAGGTTAAAAAAAACACAGTTATTTTGTAATATTTATTGTAAAATATAACTACTGACCTATTATGTGGAAGCATCAAACGTTGTATGTAACAAAAAATCCTAATTAATGGTAAATTTCAATGAACAATTCATTCTAAGCAAAACTAGCCACCAAAAGTTTAATCCCAACCGTAATATTAAACTAAAGGTTCAAAATGGTCACCGTTAACATGAATGCAATGCTGCAGAATAGTTCAAATGATTGACTAACATTTCTCAGCATATCAACGTTAGCAGATCGAAATGCCGAACTAATTATCCTTTTCATGTCATCTCTAATAGCCGGGAATTTTATAAACTTATTCCTCACAAGACCCGAAAAAAATAAATATACTTTTGTTAAATCGTGTGACCGAGTTGGGCATCCTCTTACAGCATTGCATTGATGTCAACGGTGAACACTTTAAACCTTCAGCTTAATATTACGGTTAGAATTATACTTTTGGAAGCTAGTTTTGTTTAGAATAAATTATTCATTGAAATTTATCATTAATTAGGATTTTTGCTATAAAATACAGGGTGTTCCATTTGAAAGAAGAAATAAAATGACAGGTTCGAGTTTCCGTTCACCCTGTATATAAGAAAGAATATAATTGAAATTTAATAGGATACGGAGATATTGCATCATGTTACGAAACTCTGTTTGGCAAAATACATTTTTTTTCTTCAACGTACAACAAGCTACAGAGCGTTGATTTACCTACGATTTTCACATAAACGTGTCCATATCTTTTGAAGGACTCTGTATAACGTGGCAAAATATCATATCAAAAGCTTCAAAAAAATAGCACCAATCCAAATTCGGTATAATATACAGGGGTTCTCATTTGAAAACTCATATGTTTGGTTTGTAACAGAGTTATGCAGCACTCTGTATAGTTCGATATAATTTCAAAATATGGACCTTCATCCCAGCTATTACTTTTGTTGATAACATTTTTTGATATATCTTGAAATAACCCATATACCGAAGTTTGTCGTAAGATTGGTACACCCTGTATATATGTACTCACGATTTGATATTTTTTATTTGTAAACTCACTATCTTTGATTGAATAAGGTCCCGCATAATCTAGGCCAACTTCAAAAAAAACACATGAAATATTGACCCTATTGAATGGTGAATTTCTCATTTTTTAAACAAAATCTAACGGTTCTGCTTTGAAGCAAATCACACATTTACTTAAAATTGATCTAACTTTACGGCCACCGCGGGTGGGCCAGAATTCGGTTCTTACTGTTGATAAGACTTGTTGAAGCCCAGCATGCAAATTATCCGAATGTGCATTTAAAATGACAATTTTGGTGAAGTTACTGTTTGTAGGAAGTACTATGGGAAATTTATTATCAGCTATTAAACTAGATTTTGATAGTCCACCACCTACTCTGATTATTCAAATCTCGTTCAAGCAAAGATTTGATCATTCAAGTTTACTAGTATTAAACACGTATTTATTCGTATTCAAATTATGGAGCTCCTCAGAGGGATATTTTTATTGAACCATTCTAACCAAATTATGTTTACTACTTTGAACTTTTTCAATTCCAAAAGGACCAATAATTCCATTTCCTTTCTTGATACGGGTATTATTTATAAATCTTAACGAATAAGCTACTACGTAAATTGATCGAATATATAATAAATAATTTTCAATTATATTATCGTCAACAAGAGCTGCTGAAATAGTTGATTCCACCCCTTTCATTTCGGGAACAATGTTCACCGTACAATTAGATTTAGGCCAGTATTCCTGGTCATTGTGTAAGAGCTCCGTTCCGGTCCGTTCCACCCCGATCGGTTATCCACTAATTGAGACAAAAAAAAACAAATTTGTGGACTTTAGAATCTTAGTAGCTCTATTAGATACAAAAGTTTCGAGTTTATCAGGCTTTATTCGCAGCCATGACAAAACTATGGTAGAATATATCCAAAAGTGATCATTCGAAATTTGATTGTTTTTCAACGATAATACAAGACGCTCATATAACTGTACAAGCAATAATGCCCCACAAAGTTCTAGACGTAGTGATGTTACACTTTTCAATGGTGCTATTCGGCTTTTCGAACAACTCAGTTGGGCAAAATATAACCATGACGAATAGATTTTAAATATATACAAGCGTCACAAGCCTTGATTGAGTTATCGCAAAACCCATGCAATTCGATAAACTCGTGATTACTCAATACAAAATGTCCAGGACTTTCTATTGCATGTATGTTTGTAAAATTAGTAAAAAATGTCTGCCAATGGATACACATTTTATCAGGAACTATATTGTCCCAATCAGATTTAAGTTGTCAAAGATTTTGCATTATAATTTTAGCAGTAACTATAATTGGACCTAGCAATCCAAGAGAAACAAAAATTTGAGAAATTTTTGAAAGCGGAATTCGTTTTGTTACTTTAGTTTCAAGATTATCAGTGAAGTGAGAAGTGATTTGAAAAATGTCTCGCGTAAGATTCCAGGACAACCCTAAGATTTTGGAATCCATGTCATTTTCCATGAAATTTTCGATCTCATTTATACTGTCAACGTCCATCTTATGAAAAATATCTGATTTGTTAGTTACCCACTGTCTATGGATGTGAAAACTTCTCTTATTCTAATAGCGGCTGACATTTCATCAGCTGCTCCAGAAATATAATCATCCATATGAAGATCGCTTGCTATTGATGAACTAGTCATAGGAAAAGTTCCTTCGTTCTCTAGAGCCAATTGCTTGAGACATCAGGTTGCTAAAAATGATGTTGAACCTATACCATATGAGACGGTATTCAATTGATAAGTTCGAAGCTTTTGGGTGGAATTAAAATACACTGGATTTTTTTGATCGGGATGCACTGAAACTTGGCGGTACATCTTTGCAATGTCCTCTGTAAAGACAACTGCATGAGTTCTGAAAAGCAATAAAATTGAAAAAAACGTCTTTCTGAATGGTAGGGCCGACTTTAGGGACATCATTCAATGACAGATCACTGTCAGATTTCGCAGATGCATCAAAAACGACACGTAATTCTGTCGTTATTGAGATCAACACAATGATGAGGTTAATAGAATATCAATTTATTTTCTGGATTTTCTACTGAAGTCTCCACAACGACTTTATATTAGCGTGAGTACTTTTGTTTACTTGAACACCTCTACTTTCGTGTATTCCCACAATGGATGAATTAATCATATTATGCTTCAATAGTGTATTATTAAACGAGCAATTTATGATAGCCATAATTCACGATGGGTGACGTTTGCGTCACGAGCCGCAGGCGAGGGGCGCAAGTCACCCAAGTGAATTATGGCCATAAATTGCGAGTAGAATACTATACTTTGTCCACGACACTTAATTTATTTATTAATAAATAAGTCAGTAGCGATTTGGCATATTACTAACCTCAAAATGTTGAGGCAGCTACTTCAAATAATTTGACATATATAGAGATGGGCGATACTGTAGAAAGTATCAATACAACGTACCGTTATAAATATATTGTTTTGAAATACTTAATATTAGAAAATATCGTTATGAAAAGTATCAATACTTAAAATTACAATATTTTATAGATACGATATATGTCAGAAACAAATTTCCTGAACAAAATACACAGATTTAATAGTTTATTTCATATTGTACCCCCATCTCTAGTCGGGAATTATGAACCATAATACACTACAGTGTATTATGAACCATAATTCACGACAGTTGATATATAAGTACCATATACCTTTAGTTAGGAAGTAAAATATTGACTTATTATTAGGTGGTCGTGGACAAATGTAGTTTATGAACTCATTCAAATGTCATGAATGGAGATTGACTTCCAGAGTCCAAAATTGCTTTACATTAAATTGGAATATTGGTGGAATTGATAATATGAACCAAAGCTGTAGATAAGATAACTACTTCGCTTACACTCTGAGCATATACACCTAAGGAGTTGGGTGATATTACTGATGGTAATTCTACTTCTGGGGTAATCGTATTTGGATTATCCACTATTTGAGAAATTTTTTTATTTTGATTATCCACTATTTGAGAAATTTTTTTATTTTGATTATTGTTCAAGCGCAAAAGTGTATGATGCTTTTGATGACACAGTTTGCATGTAGTTTTAGTGCAATCAGAAGAGAAATGTCCTCTTTTTATGCAATTAGTGCATGCTCTGAGTTTTCCGATCTCATGTAATCTAGAAACAACTGGCATTTTAAAGAACCGACATCGGTTAGTGTTATGATTTTCCTTGCATACTATGCAAAAAATAGGAGGGTTGGTAGTAATATGACTTTGTTAGGGAATATTATATTGTATATTATATTATAACAAAAATGAATCCCAATGTTCATTAGGATTCTCCAAATTTCTCTCTGGTGTTTTCGTGAAATAAATATAAAAATTGCCTTGAAGAATATGGAAAGTCTTTCACTGAATTTGGCAAATCTTAAATATTCTGCGAGTGAATATTAAGTAATTCTTTTTTCATATTCATACTGCTTCACCAGTAAATCGCAAGCAATCAAATAGTTATTGTCTATCAATTCCAATTCAACAATAATCTCAGCCGCCTCTCCCATCAAAGAACATTGTAGATAATAAAGTTTTTGAGCATTTCAGCTAATGAATTATTGTTATAAGACTTTTGAATAGATCATAAAACGTAGACCACTCATCGTAATCACCAAAAAATTAGGGCGAAGATATTGTGAGTAATTTTATATTGGAATCATCGGAATTTTTATTTGACAAATTATCATTTGAAGTTGAACCGCTAAATTTGCGATCGACTTCACATACTTCAGATGAAGCTTCAATTGGTTGGACTGTTTTGAAGAGGCCTATTATACGAAAATAATCATTTTCAAATCGAACTCTTTCCTCATATTGCCTTTCTAGAATTTCAGCATCCAAACCATACTCCTCAATCTGATTTTGACAGTCTTCAAAGTCATCATAAGCAGATTGAAGCTTCTCTAATCTATGTGCAACCTCTGCTTTCGTAACAATATTCATATTAACTGAATCATACCAATCAATATAACGCGTGATTATTTTTTTCACTCGTCAAAATCTGACATTTTGGTGGTTTTAACCAATAGCAATACATTATTCTAGCCAATAATTCGGTATTATATCGAAGATTACCGAATAATAATTTATTTTAGAACGGTGTAATTGGTTGTTCGTGTTTTATGGTTATGTTGAATAAATTTTTTTTATTTATCAATTGAATATTGAAATAAGCAAAAAAATAATGTTGATATTTTTATCTTCGATAGCAAAGCTTAAACACTGAATATTTTGTAATTTGTAATATTTGTTGATACAAAATTACAGGAAAAAATTAGAATAATTTATTTTTATTATAATGATATTATATAAACAAGTACATTGAGCAAGAAAAAACAAGAAAATTAACAGACTAATAAGAAAAATGCAAAGCCTAAAGATGGGCCATTTCGCATTTTTTATTTTTATTTTGCTGATATGTGTACTGAAATTACGTGATTGGCCGACGTTTGGAGCGCGGGAGTGGGGAGATATTTTTTATACTCAACCTTTCGATACCATCTGTGAGACAGTGTTAGTACTAAAGAATTAAGGACCAGGGTATTTTGTATATTTCATTTAGTCTCCTGTCTTCCAAAAGTAACAATAATATCATAATAGTGGTTTTAAATGGATAAAACCTGTGAATTGATTCATTTCGAAAATTTTATTTTTTTTCCACTAATCTTTCCACATTCATATCCCAAACATTTTCCGAAATAATTAACATTTGAAAATAAACCTTTCTGTTAAAGAATCCTATTAATTTAAATATATATTTCTCAAATTACCCCTGTATCGCTTAAGATGATATGAGCTTTTCGAACTTTTCTGGTACCTACCAGTCTTGTTACTGACAACAGAAGCGAGTTGTAAACATGATTTATGAGAACGGCGTCCGTTTGGGACACCAACTTGAATCAAACTGCCCTGGAGTGAAACATCTTATATTTTTATTCTGTATTTTTTGATAATACTGATAAAACTGCTTTCTTACCTATAATACCTTGTTCACATTTGAAAGTCAAAATTTTACTTCGAATTAATCATTATTGACACCTAAAAGTGCTCCTAAATTTATTGAAAAATGAACACAAACCGATTCAGTGCCATCACCCAAGAGAATATTGAACATTTAATACAAAACTCCACTCAACAATAATTGATGAGAAAAATAATCTTCCCAAATACAATCCGTTCTCCAAATTGTATCACATAATTTTTCATTCTCATCACTCAAACTTATTTATTTGAGGCAAAAACATTCAAATAAAACGAATTTAGATAAAATCCCCCGTCCTAACGGACTCCTGATTTTATCAATCGGTTTGTTTTTGTTGATGTGGTCTTTTTATGATATTTTAGAGGAAAGATTATAACAGCAACTTTTGCCGTTACAAGATATATTCACTTAATGTCAACGACATAGTATTAAAACAATAATTTCAATAAAATAAAGGGATGGTCAAGCATAGAAAATGTTCTTCGTACAGGGTACTTCAACATCTTCCCTCATTGAACTGTTTGGCCATATCAATAGCCTCTCGCAACGTTTCCAATCGTGGTTTAAAAAGCGGCTTTGTCATGAGATCAGCTAGTTGGAATTCAGATGAAACCTTTTGAACGACTACTGAATTTTCTTGAACTAACTCTCTCACAAAGAAGTGCCTGAGATGTATATGTTTCGTTCTACAATGAAACTCTGGATTTTGTGACAAACCAATAGCAGCTGCATTGTCTACACTCAAAATTGGAATTGACTTGAGGAGATCAATTTCTTTGTGAAGCCTATTCATCCAAACTATCCCTTTGGC
>CAJUYG010001419.1:90492-108379 GCA_910591675.1 Galerucella calmariensis
GAAACAGAGATAAAAATGTATGTTTTTCTCCGATCGTGGGAAAAGTGACACTATTTTGACCTGTTTTCTATGCGCAAAGCTCAACATACTAGAATAGTGGGCAGTTGCTAAGCAATTAGGAATTAACAGTGCGGTAATATTCTTACCGCACTGCTGTAGCGTGCGGTAATGTTACAAATTGATTATTACAATAAAATGAAACATGGTATAGTGATAAAGTTATAAAAGAAATAAATGAAACACCTAATTTATAATGATATTCTTGAACACAAATTAATTGTTGTTGATATTTACATTTTTTGGACAGTTTGTATAATTTGTAAATTGCACTAGAGGGCAACGGGAATTTATAGACGTTGAAGCTGCATGGCTAATTGTTTGGTTTATCTCGTTTCGATCATTTTCATTTGAAGTCGAGGCAGGGGTGTTGAATATTTTATTAGCCACTTCTACTTTATTATTAAGTGATTCGTTAATATATTCGATATATCTAAGCTCACTTGCATGATTACATCTTGATTGAAATATTTTTTAATTGATTTTTTAAATGTAAATTAACGATCGGAGGAAAAATAAGATGTATAATTCGTGGGAAAAGCGTATTCCCAGACTCTTGTGTTAATACTCACAGTCGTTTGGGAATATTATGCTTTTGCCACTAATTATACAATATACTATTGAAGAACAAATAGAGAAATAGAGACCCTTTCACCTTTTATATTGAAAAACAGAAAAATACGAACACTGTCTAGTGCCAAAATAATTGAAATGATGTAAAAAGCAAAAAGATAAAATAAACAGTGATGAAACGAATATTTGTTTGATTTCCAAACTTGCCTACTATTGACAAGTGGTAAATCACAAGGATAATTTAGTAAATCTTGAGGAGATTATGACTATCATTAAAAATGTAATGTTTATTTATGAATATTCTCAATCAGCTCAAGCACTTAGTCCTGTGAACCTTTGAATACTTGTTTCTCGAGAATGTTCACCTTTTAAAATTGTTGCCTTTTGTCTTTCATTGGCGGTTCTCAAGGGGAAGCTCATAAATTTGGTTAGGTTTACTAAACATTGTTCTGCGTTGGGGAGTGTTGTCGAATACTACAATTGGAAGAAATAACTTTTCTACAATTATTAGATCAGACAACCTTTATTAAAATTAAACGTCCGGGGTTCAGTTATAATAAACACAAGGTTCTCTAGATTACAGATACAGACAACAAATAGTTTTAACAGTATTCAAGACTTTTGAAATGAAAATTCATTACGTTTCCAATTTACACATTCATAATTACCAAACCCCACAATAAACCAGACCCTTTTATCCCGTTAACCAATATCGAAAATAAACAGTTCTATCCAAAAAATAACTTGATGCTAAAATTATAAGGTCTAGTATGACCACACAAACTATGAGGCAAGGCGCAAATTGGGACACGTATAGCACGTGTGAGGTGACGCAGCACAGCACGTTGTTTTGTGAACTACATGATTGAATACATTGGCGTAAATTGGCGATGCAGCGCCACCTGGCACGACACGCGTCGGCTCACAGACGTGTCACGCAGTTGTTCAGACACAGTTTGCCGTACCACGCGTGTGGGTGACTTAGTTTAGTTTTCCTTTTCTTACGAAAAAATGACAGAAGAAAAGTTAATATAGGCTGTAAGGGGATACAGAGAGCTTTATGATACAAAAAATGCTAATTATATGAAGACAAAACTGAAGAATCGGATTTGGGGTGATATTGCTAATTTATTAGGTGATTTAAATTTCTTCTTCATCAAGGAATAAAACAACATTTTCTCCTCTGCATCATCCGATGCTGATTCAGAACTTAAGTTCAAAAACAACAATTGTTTCGTTCGTTTGCCGAAAATGTTAGTCCCGTTTCAGATGGATGCGTATGGAACGCGCGCGTACCATACGCGTGAGGTCAGATATCATGAATTGAATGTAGGTTTTCAAATGGACGCGTAGAGCGTATGGCCGTGAGCGCGCTTCAATTCATACGCCGGGCGACGGCTCAGCCCGTGCGCTCCACGTAGGAACGCGAGGCGCAGCTTGCTCGTTGTTTAGTTGTTGTTTTCAGATGGTACGACGCGTATACCAGCGTATGTGGTTGAGAGTGCTTCTCATTGTTGCCGATTCCAACCAATATTTAAGTTGTGAACAGAAAATGGCTAATGATAATAGGTTAATCGATACTGAAATACTTATTAGCGAAGTTGAACAGAGACCCAATTTATGGGATAGTTCTAACGAAGAATATAAACATCGGGACTTACGGCAAAAATCCTGGGATGATATAGGAACAATAGTAATTGATCAATCAATAGGATGTACCCATATCCTTATCTTTTTTTGACTTTTTTTTAAATATAATATGCAGCAAGGGCAACAGCGCTAGATGTTTCTCCTTGCATGTTTCTTTTGTTACTACTGTCTGCCAACGACTGTACGCCCCATGTGAAAGTAAAACCACATACGCGTAACCTTTAATACGCGAACTGCAAATAAAATCCAAAACCGAGTGTCCCAATATGCGGATCACCACGCAGCACGTGTAGCACGTACGAGTCGTGTCTCTCATGTCACGTCACCTCACACGTGCTATACGTGTCCCAATTTGCACCTTGCCTAATAGTTTATCACTCCGACCGATACCTTCCGTCGGAACAGTTTTGAATAATATATAAAACGACAGTTTTGTACTCACAACGGTTCTCTGTTATCCCTCAATGGCGTACGCAAAAACAACGAAGTCACGTCACTGGCCACACTACTGGTTTTAGCACTTTTATGGCTAAAATAATGCTAATAATTGAAATCGTTATTAATGATCGATTGATGGATCAATTATCATATCGATCAATCCTCACCCCAATTCAACAGTAAGGTGCTGCTGCGTCTCTCTTGCCGGATACCGGCCGACTGCCGATTCTGCGCCCCTCCCGTTACCGTTGTCGCGATCAGCTCTTATAAGTCTCCGACGCACACTCACTTTATGGTCGCTCACAAAAACAATGCTTTTCATAAAAAAAAAAAACTTAAAATATATGTACTGATAGGGTCGGCTAATTACAGCGTGGCTGGGGAGTTGAAAGCGGTATAGAAGCATAACTACTTCAATATTATGTTACTTTTCAGTTGATGAAACATGTTTTACTTCATAAAAATAAAGCTCACCGGGTGCACCTCATTGGAAGATTCAAAGATTGGAAAGACAACGTGTTTTAATGTTTCACGGATGCATGCCTGCTCGCATTATCATTTATTTTAAAGACTATCGGTATATATACGTAACGTCCTCTCGATTGGGATATTCAAACATTGGAAACGACTAAATTTCATATTGTATAGATCTTATATTGATAATTATACACATTATAATGGAAATGAATGAAAAGTTGATGCAATAACAGAAAGGAAGTCGGAAAGTGAGAAACGAGTTATACAGGGTTGGGATACAGGATGGAACCAAGTAAATATCTTTTAAGCGAAAAGGAAGATATTTATGAAAATTTGCAGGTTAGTGCAATAGAACAAAATGCATCTGATGTACATTTTTTTGTTAATAATACACTTCCGGTTTAACAGGAAATACCATCAACTTCTTTGATTTAACCCGGCATTAGTCGCTATTCATAAAATCCCATCATTAGTCGCGCGTGAGAGTTTATCTCATGTACAAAATTTTAGGAAATGAAATGGATTTCTTTTGGAAAATATAAGTTATATTTGTGAATTGCACAGTCAATATTATTATAAGTTACAGAAGAATAATGTTTATAAATCTTTATCGGATTCCATGCCCATAGCACAGGTCCGACATGAAAAAATTGTATGTTCTGGGCAAATCGGTCGTTGGCAAGTTCTGCTTACTTTCTTCACTTTTCTGTTCTTTCGACGAGGACAGAAGGTACAATAGCTTTCATTGGTATTTTCTGGTTGTCTCACTTCTGGTGTTGGTAATTCTGCTGTTTTTTTTAATGGACATTCGTAGGCTGCAAGGTAAGCTTGGAGCCGATTTATAAGGTGAGTTTTTATTAAAGAAAGAGCAAGTTCTTCCAGATATGCACGTCTAGGTGGTATAGGATCGTTAAAACAACAAATACAAGTTTATAGATATGGTGCTAAATTTATTACACGGTTTGTCGCCTAATGAGGGAAAATCTCACACGAAGAGCGTCCTTCTGATAAACACTCTGCACTACACTTATATGAGGTGATGAGCTTACACTTATCATGCTAGGAATATAAGTGGGAGTGGCCAGTGAAGTAGCCGATATGACAACGCTCAGAAATGTATCTGAAGGCAAATATACCAGACTTTAAAAAAACTGTGAGAGAAAATCTCATTTGGCGATTTTGAATTCAAGCATACTGAGTTTAGTGTGAAAAAACTTGTAAAAACGAGGAATAGCACTTAAATCAACCTCCTTTGAGTTTTTTGCATTAGAGCAAAAAACTATTTAGATAAACTAATTGATGTTGTTTGTATGCATTGTAATGAATAAACGAGTACTGTTCCGTACATTTTTTGTTCCCCAAGTGTCAAGTTCTAATTGACGGGAATAAATTTTATAATTTAGAATGGTTCGGTTATGGTGATCGTGCTAGAACTCATGAAGAAGTGTGTCATATTTTTAATAATTTGCATCCGGAAAGAAATCCTATATCACGCTCAACATTAACTGAAACATTACAACGTTTTAATACAACTGGGATGGTAAGAAATTTGCTTCAGCCTGAAAGACCGTGGACTGCAACGAACGAACAAACGAACAAAATATTGCAATCGATTTAGAAGAATCACCTCAAACTTCCACCGCAAATTTGGCACTAAACCTTGGTATCAGTCGACGTTCTGTAGAAAAAATATTAGAACGTGAAAAGTTTTATCCGTATAAGGTATTGTTGGCTCAAAAATTGTCAGAATATGATTTTGACCGACGGCTGGAATTTTGCGAACGGCTAATGGACATCTGTAAGGTCAACGGAAATTTTGCTTCAAACATAGTTTTTCTCCGATGAGGCAACTTTTTGTTTAAGTGGAACAGTTAATCGCCATAACTCAAGGTATTGGTCAAATGGGAATGATCATTGGAGCACATACCGAGCATCCACAGAAGTTGAAGGTTTGGATGGAAATTTTCGAAAATAGGCTAGAAGGCCCATTTTTTATCGATGAAACCTTGAATGGTGACAAGAATTTGAATCTTCTGAATAATAAAATTATTCCTGCTCTTAAACAGAAAGGGAAACTACCACAAAATGTTTGGTTTCAACAAGATGCACCTTCCCACTGTGATAGATGGGTTAGGGATTTTCTGGATGCGAATATTCCAAATCGATGGATTGGACGTAGAGGATTTATAGAGTGGCCTGCTCGCTCTCCGGATCTCAGCCTGTTAGATTTTATTCTTCGGGGTTATCTAATATCACGTGTTTACGTTAGACGACCAACAAACTCGCAGAAATTGAGAAAAAGGAAGAAACTAATATGAAGAGTCTCGGAAAGAGTGACCCAAGTATTTGTTAATATGATGGCATATTGTCAGAAAGTGAACGGCAAGCATTTTGAACATTTAAAGTTATTTTGTTTCTCATTATTCTGAAATAATGAAATGTACACCTATTGTACAACTCCTCGTTTTCACAAATTTTTTCACACTATACTTAGTACTTATGCATGAAATCAAAACAACAAGCTCTTTCAAAATCTGTAAGAATATATAGGGTGTCCCAACTAAATTAAAAAAGTTGATGGCATTCCTGGTTGAATCGGAAGTATATTATTAACAAAAAGTGTACATCAGATGCATTTTGTTTTCTTGCACTTACTTGCAAGTTTCCATGAATATCGTTATTATCGTTCAAAAGATATTTAGTTGGTTCCTTACTTCATCCCAACCCCGTATAAGACCTACTGGTGAAATGAAATACGTTACGAAGAAAATAAAAATGAACTTTTCACACAAAATATGGTTGAGAGCAAGCATATTTGGTTGATATAAAAACTTGAAGATAGTTCGGACAGATCCGTTTTTTTTTTGAAATATTGTGGAAATCCTGCAAATTCGTCACCGGTTCACTTTCGAAGAGACAGGAGCTAAATTAACGGTCACTGGTTCACACTGTTATTTGCAACTGTCCAGAAAATAGACCAGGCCAACGAAAAACAACGTAAATCTACGATAAACAGCACCTAGAGACGGTTTCTTCTCAGAAACCACTCTAAAAAGTACTTATACTGGTACCTACAAATGCAGGAGACAGCAAACAATTAATTCATCGTACCATGCGTCGTTCCTGACGCAAAAAAAGGCAGCGATGAGGATCTTCCTCAATTGCCCCCCGAATCTCCTACATCTAAAAATTCTCGAAATCCCACTTCAACTTCGAAGACGCCCTCCAAAAACAATAAGCGTCGCCCTCTGATGGAAACTCCGATTTCAATGCCGTCAGTCGTCGTATTTCTCGACTCTCCCCATCCCCAAAACATTGTTTCATATAAAAGCTCATACGAAAATCTTCCTCCAAGGGAACTTGAGAAACTACTTGCAACAACCAAAGAAGCTGTCCTAAACTTACCATCGAACAGTCCTTCTACCGGTAAACACAGCTACGCCCAAGCAGCAAAGTCTCCTGCATCCTTATTCCATTCATCTTGCTCCTCCCAGACCTTCTTCATCAGTGGAGGATCCGAATTCAACCAGCTCAAAAAAGAAGCCTCGATTCAGACTTTTTCAAAATCTTCCCACTCCCAAAATGCAAACCTTGGATAAACGGAACCTTCTGACTCAATTCTGCTATCAGAAAGAACTTTCCATCCTCCTAAACAGGAATGAAATTCTGGGAGGCAAACTCTTATATTTTGAAGCCAATCCAAACTGCACAGCCCTCCTCCAAATTCCGAAGAACATTTGCCGTAAATCTCTCCAATCCAAAGTTCAAAATGCCATTGGAGACAACATAGTGGTATGTCTACCTCTCCATTCTCAAACTTCTGCTCCCAAAAAAGTCTCTTCAGCAAAGAACAATCCTCCAAACCTCTTCTTTGTCATCACCAAATAAACTTCCCAAAATGCTGGAAAATTGTCTAAAAAGCCACAAATACTCCAACCACCTTTATCAGAGTCATTAAAAACTCTGAATCCCAGATTCAACAAGCTCTCTTCAGAGGCATCTTTTTTCACGGCCTAAGCCATCGTTGCGAAATTTCTAACAAAATCCACTTCCACCCGTCCCAAAATATTGTACTCGATCTACGAAACTAGGCCATTCTACAACCAAATGTAAAGCCAAGCTTCACACCTGCCCGTGCTAATCACGACCACAAATCCGACAAATGTGACATACTTAATAAGACCTTCTGCGACCTCCCCACATACAATCTGAAATGTCCGAAAAGAGCCTCAAAGTCTAAGGAAACAGCTCCTATTACATTACCAAAACCTCCAATGCCATTTGACTTCCCTTCGAAAGTCCAAAAAATTCTCGAGATAACTTGCGTTATCCTCCGCTACCCGTTATCTACCGCCCGTAGGATGGTAATCGACACGCTCCGTCACTTGATACCGTCCTACTATAAACACAACTACTCTGTCCATGTGCAGGGCAAGAAGGCATACTTTGATTTCCCACCAAACTCCTAGCAACGGACACTACAAACATCTTTCTTACAGCTAACACGTGCCGAAACAGCGGAATCCTCCCGAAAAGCCGGACAAAAAGTGCATAGAAAGCAACCACGGTCCACGACACCGCGAGGAGTTCCAGTCTGCGAAGCGCAACTACAATCACAAACACACACGCGCAATAACAGCGGAAGCTCCCAAAAAAGTGTAACGAAAGCCGGAAAAAAGTGCATGGAAATAAGCACCTGAAGTAATTAAACATATGAAAATCAATACGACTGACACCTCCTTCCTATCCGAGATGCGGATGCAGATTCTCTGAGGTTTTTTCCTGCATCTGCAACGGTTGGTTGGTTAGAACAACGATAGATTGCAAGAATCAACTGAATAGCCATCCCCTAGGTGTACAGCCACAGCTGTTCCTACCGCAACCATCAAATTATGCCTTCACATCCAGTCAATCAAAAGCTGAAGATAACTTACTCTCCTATAACAGGGTAGAATTAAAATGTTTGCTCAACTTGCTTCATTTGATGATGGATAATTTGAATTTCAATCCAATTGAAATCATGATTGAACAAAAAAAAACAACGCCCCTAAAATTTGAAAATTGCCTTCCAAAGAGTAGACCGTCCACCAAGAACAAACATCTACTTCTCGTGCTATATATGCCCTGACAGATATTTAATCA
This sequence comes from Galerucella calmariensis, assembly GCA_910591675.1. Classification (NCBI taxonomy): domain Eukaryota; kingdom Metazoa; phylum Arthropoda; class Insecta; order Coleoptera; family Chrysomelidae; genus Galerucella; species Galerucella calmariensis. Next base: position 98,830 of record CAJUYG010001419.1, read on the forward strand.
CATTTCCAAGATGAACGGTGTTCACGATATAGCCAACCATTCTGGTTTGTAATTAGCAGGAATATCACTTGTATACCGGTTTCGAAGTTTTATATCGTGAAGATATCCCAACACCGATCAACTTGGAACTGTAATTGATTGTCTGTTGGGACATATAGCCCGATAAGTAGATGTTTGTTTTCAATGAAAAGTCTACTTTTTGGATAGTAATCCATGGAATAGATTAATTTAATTAGCTCAAACCTTCATTATATCATTTGAGCTGAGTACGATACATATTTGTGACGCGTTTCGCTAACACAGTACCTGCAATTTTAATTTTCAAATTTGTTAGGCGTTATAATAGTATAACACTGAGTTATCTTGACGTCTATTGATAACACGGTTCACCTCAATATTACAATTTGTTGCAGGAAACTGTAATTGAGCAAATATCTGTATTTAATATCTTCCCAAATTTTGTCATTGTTTATTTCAAACATTTCATGTGTACACTTTTTTGCTTCCAGTTAGTGGAAATGGACTGTGAAATAATATTCTCAATGTTGACCCAAACTTATAGCCCCGATAACTGAGGATTTCCACATGTTCGAGAGGCAGCTCTTGAGTTTCAATCCGATTTATTAGCATAATCCTGTGCATTCCTATTTGATTTGCTATTGAGGTCGGTATATGTTCGGTTACGGCGCCAGTGAGTGGAATAGGTTACAGGGATGTCTGAGATATTGATTTCGGTTGGATATGAGTTCCATGCTCAATGTTGATGAATGGCCTTAATACCTTCATGTTGAAGTTACGTTATATGTAACATTTCATTATTGAAATGAATTGTTTTTTGATAGGTACTAGTATTGGCGAAATAGAGAAAGGTAATTTGAATATATGAGGCTTCAACTTTATGAGAATCCATACTTGAAGATGAAATGAAACACTTTAATTTGTTTGAATCTTCATTATATTTGAACTGAGTACAATATCTTTTCATGACCTTGTCCCGTTAACACAGTGGGTAGCTTTCTCAAACTATTGGAGGTACAAGGAAATATTTTTATTTCATGCAGTCCGTCGATACGGAATTTCACGGATATTGACAAAAGTATTATAACCTATTTACATGTGAATGAGAAGCGAAAAGTGCTTGAATATGGAATTAACAAAGGTATTGAAGAAGGTTACCTGGAAATTCATTCACAACAATCCTACCGGATGCTAGCTAGTTAAAAAGGTTTAATAAGGGAGAATTGTTGATATCCATTTGGTCGTTCAGAATATTATCTGAATATTTGTTTTATCCATCTCAAGAGCTTCTAAAATATATAATTTGTGGGATTGAGGTTCTATATGCAAAATTTCAAAGTTTGAATCGACAGTTTGCTAATAAATGATTTGAGTACTTGTAGTCTGATTTTTGGTTGTCATAGCTACATTTTTGTTCCGAAATTCTAGTTATAAAATTCCTAAAAGTTCTACCTATATAAATTTTATCTCAGTTGTCATTACGACATTTCAATTCATAAAATCCTGATTCGTTTGGAAAAATGTAATCGACCCAGCGACTTAGTAAACTTTCGCGTACTAACAATGTACAACGTATTTTCATTGTGTATAGTTTGGCAAGTTTATCTGGAGCTACGCGGCGTCGGTAAGAGGCGAGGAAAAACATGGCGTATATCTGTCAAACGTACAAATGGCGTACGGTACCTATTTTACCAAGTAAAACTGAAATTACAAGGGAAACTGACAATAGAAACGCCACTGGATAAATCAATATCAGTCAATTGACGAAGTGAGAGGGAAGAACATACGCACGCGCTTGCCAATAAGAAGTCAGCTGGTCGATAAAAATCACCAATTATGTAATCGGAGGGTGTGGTCATGATGGTTTTCGTACAACGTTGCCAGAGCTTTAAGAAGCCCATAACAAATTTGGAAAAGTGTTCTCTTTTTATATTCATGAATTGGAAAATAATGTTAATAGAATAAATCCAAGGAAACAAGCACATAATAAAATTAACGTTCAATCATATTTCTAATATTGTTGATAATAAAAAGACCCATTTATAATTATTATCACTACATAATCAGTACTTGAACTTTTTCATAGTTAAACGTGGCAATGTCGAATATTTTCGACTGCATTCCTTTCACGGTTTCAGATAAACTTGCCAAAGTATATGGTTTCTATTGATAATCCTGAGCTGCGTTAGCTTCAGATATTGTTCGATAGAAACTGAATGTTCAGGAACAATGTTGACCCCTTCAAAAGTCACCAGTTTTTGTGTTCCTATGCTAATTTGACTTCATTGCATCAGTGGAGTCTGATATATTTTAGCTTATATGGAAGCATGAGAACTTAGCCCATCCAGTTCTTTTACTCCTTCAATGTCTTTCCCTATATAAACCGGTTAGAACAAAACGATATACTATTCATTAATTGTTATTTGCTGAATTTAAGTGGGATTCGTGCAGCTGAGGCTTCGTATCGTTGAGAAGTTCACCATTTTCACTTTTCAAACTTGAGTTAATTGAATCTTATCAACGTACCTAGTGGTTATTCAGAAGCTGCAAACCATCGTATAATATATCGTGATTGTCCATTAACGATTCTGTTTACACTACAATCTGGGGTTTCCAGATTGGATATAAATGCAAATTACGGCTCCATTTACGAGTCTATCAATTTGTACCACGTAGGGAGTTACGTGACCAGCCCGTTATTTCTATGTGAAAACTTAATAGGTCTTCGGTACATATTAAGAGATTTTAAGTAATAACCGAATATTTAACAATAAAATTAGTTCGACTGAGAATTTTATTTTCACTGTGGTGATACACTGGTGAGATTCATCCTGTCCCTTTTCTTCTACTGAATTACCAAGGACAGTCGAGTAGTTCCCTCAGTATTATATCGATAATAAATCTAAGGATATTTGCAGACTTTAGTTACGGTAAGTGCTTCTCTATCTTCAAAGTCCGATGATCGGAGGGACATCCCAGCCATCACCATATATTTCTGGAATATTCTTCAAGCAGTCCCAAATATGTAGGAATATTTCGGAAGCCCATAGTATATTCGAATAAAACGACAAATATGATTATAATTTTCCAGATATTCACTGATTATATACCTCCATATCCGTTTCAGCTCCGCTGTCGGGATATTTCCAAAAAAATTTTGTCCCGCGCAATTTTTACAAAAATTTCATTCCCATTCCATGGGTATCCATTTACGTTCATAATACAGGGGTTGTCAAAATTCCGGGACTGTTCAAGTATTGAGAAAATATGAAAATTCTAGTAAAATCTTTTTATACCACAAATTTCACTTCAACAAGCTATACTTTGAGTATATCAAAATACAGTGTGTTCCATACAATTTTGCGTACCGAACTAATTTTTTTTCTCCAAATGTATCCTTGGCTATCTAATGGCAGATTTAAAATGATCCCGTTTCAAGCCTCCAGATATTATAGAGTTTTACTATCCTATACCGAGTGGTTGGAGGTATATAGCCACTTTCACAAAAAATTATATGAAATAATAAAAAACCAAAAAGTTCCAAGCAATACGAATGTTATGGTGAGAATTGGTTCAATTATTATCATTGAAAACATTTAAATACAACATGAAGAAAAACGGAACTAGCAACGGAACGAAACGAATATTCAATCAATATTCAATCTTGGATATTCAAAAAATATTGTATCAAGAATATCCATAGTATAGTTATAGAATCTGACAAATATTAATATATTCATTACATTCAGTGGATATTTTTTTCAAATATGCAATGATATGAACATTCCTTTCTTTACTCATTCACATATCTATTTAAGAATATATATACATACAATATACATACAGGGCGGCAATTATAAAGTATACGCAGCGGTGGTATATTCAAGAAGGTTCTGGAGTTACGAAGGACTATATATCCGCGGGTTTTTGGATAAACCGGAGAGTTGTTCAGTATACAGTGAACCGGTAAAAAGTTTCAGTATACAGACAGTGAGTGAACAGATAGTGAATATGAAAGTGTTGAAGATAAATTAGGACAATTATTATACCAAGTGTAAATAAATTAGTAGACATTAAGTAGTGTGTATATAAATTAAGTTTATTATAGTGTGTAAGTGTTTCTTCAATAAATCAATGGTAATTAGCCATAGTGGGCGTATAATTTTATCCCACGTTAAAAACAGTTCAAATAAATGAGAAAAACATTACATTGGTGTCAGAAGTGGTATAATATAAATAAATAATTACTTAAAAATGGCTAAGAGACTATGTGACCTGAAATTGACGGAACTAAAAGCAGAATTAGAAGATCGCGAGTTGGAAACGTCCGGGAAAAAGAGTGAATTAGTTGAAAGACTGAAAATAGCACTGGAAAGTGCAGACTTTGATCCAGAAACATTCTTATTCAATGACGAGTCCTACACCATAATCTCGTCAATATCTGCTATGAAGGACGATATTTCTGCTATAGAGAACGACATTTCTGCTAATATGGACGAGAAGATTTTTACCATAAAGGACGATATTTCTGCTAATATGGACGAGAAGATTCCTACCATGAAGAATGATATTTCTGATATGAAGAACGATATTTCGGCCGATATTTTGTCAATGAGAAAGGACATTGCCGCTGAAGTCGAAAATAAAATTTCCCCTCTAAAATTAAATATCGAGAAGAGAAATATGGAGAGTGAGATCACAAAAATGGATTAGAAAATCCAGGAGTAAGAGAGAAAAATGGCAAATTCAAGAACACAAGACATGCCAGCAAAAGAAAAAAAGATCGAGCAAATAAGACCCTGCAAGCCAGAAACACTGCCCGAGATAGAATATATTGGCAGTTTTGCTCGAGTCAAGGCTCCAACGTTCGACGGAAAGATGTCGTGGACCAACTATGTTAAGCAGTTTGAAGCAGCCGCTAGAGCGAATAATTGGTCCAACAGGGAGAAGGCAGTGAACTTGACCATCGCGCTTGGGGGAGATATCTTGGATGTGCTTAAGACGATACCTTTATTTATGGCTTACGTGACCCTGATATGCAGAGGACGCTTCGTTTAGCCCATCCCAAAAAATTGGTCGATGTATTGACTGCTGCCCTTGAATATGAAGCAGCCACGAAGGCGTCAGGATATAACAAAGTTAGGAAAGTTCGAAAAGAGGGTGACGAAGATAAATTTGACCAGTTAGTCAACTTGATAAAGAGCATGGTAGAACGAAAGCCGAGGAAGATAAGATGCTGGAATTGTGGCGAGCTAGGACATGTACGCAGCTCGTGTATGCGCCCTAGAACTCCAGCAGACCAAGAGCACCAGCCCCAAGAAAACTAGAATGGGTCGGCCACGAGGGGGCAGCACCGACCCAGGATCGTTCCAAAGACCCTCTCATACTGATAGCCTCTCTCAGATGCCGTAATGACAGTGTATATGTGGATGGCGAAGTTAATGGCAGGAAATATACTCTGCTGGTGGATACTGGAGCAACTAGAACCATTATACGGCCAAAGATAATAAAATCTAAGAAGAATCTGCCAACGAGGCTGCGACTCCGGACCGCAACAGAGGAGAGTGCCAATGTTCATGGAGAGACGCAAATCTAGTTGGAAATTGGTAAAGAAAAATTTACGCAGACGGTAATCGTAGCTGACATCGAAGAAGACGTGATTCTGGAAATGAACATAATGAATTTACATGGTTTCCAGTTGGACTTTAGAAACAGAACCATCAAGGTGGGTTCCGAAGGAGTATTCCTTCATCCACATGAAAGCAGAACGGTGTTAGCAGCTGTACAGGAAGATACTGTTCTTCCTGTACGAAGCGAAACCATGATAGTAGCGCGGCTACAGGGAATCATGGAAGAAGGTACACCGGTTATGATGGAACCTTGGAACCACGACGAAAAGGTTGGTAAAGGAGTGCTAATTGGAAAAGGACTGGTTACGTCAGCGGAGGAGATCCCAGTACGTGCTATAAACGTGAACGATTACCCTCAAGAAGGAAACCAGAATTGGATCTTGCATACCGGTGACGTCTGTAGTTCGTCAAACAACGAAAACCAACAATTCTAACGACAGATTCGAACAGATGTTGTCAATAGCTGGCCAATCCTCAAATCGAGCTGGGAAAAGGAAAATGAGAGAATTCCTCTTGCAGTATCGAGACCTATTCGTACCAAAAGGAGGGAAGACTGGTAGAACATCAGCCGTCAAACACAAAATCGATACTGGTAATGCCAAGCCAATTAAACAAGCAGCTCGAAGGCTACCCTAAGCGAAGAGAGAAGAAGCTGAAAGAATAATTCAAGAGATGGAGGAAGAAGAAGTAATAGAACCATCTACAAGTCCATGGGTGTCTCCAGTAGTGCTCGTCAATAAAAAGGATGGAACTACCAGATTCTGCGTGGACTATCGCCAGCTGAATAACGAGACGAAAAAGGACAGCTATCCTCTGCCTCGGATCGACGATACGCTAGACACTTTGGCTGGCAGTAAAATGTTTTCCACCTTAGATCTGAAGTCTGGCTGTTGGCAAGTAGAAATAGACCCGGAAGACAAGGAAACAACTGCTTTCACTACCGGATCCGGATTATGGCAGTTCAACGTCATGCCCTTCGGGCTCTGTAATGCACCCGCTACATTTGGAAGACTGATGGAAAATGTATTGAGAGGGTTATCTTGGAAAACTTGCCTGGTCTATTTAGACGACATCGTAGTATTAGGTAAGACATTCGAGGAACATCTGAAGAATTTGCAAGACGTATTCAAACGACTTCAAGCTGCTCCGCTTTTGTTAAACCCGAAGAAATGTCAGTTATTCCAAAACCGAGTCAACTATCTCGGTCATATTGTGAGTAACGAAAGAGTGGCAGTAGATCAAGAGAAAATTGCTTCCATTAAGCAATGGCCGCAACCAACAGACAAACATCGAGTCAGGAGTTTTCTTGGACTTTGCACCTACTATCGAGGAAGGTTCATAAGGAAGTTTGGAGATATTGCCAAGCCACTAACTCGACTCACAGAAGAAATAAGAGCTTTTCATTGGGATGAAGACTGTCAAACTGCTTTTGAAACCCTCAAGACATTTAACCACGGCACCGATACTAGGATATCCGTTACCAGAAGGAGATAACATTGTTGACACTGATGCAAGCAACGTAGGAATTGGAGGAGTACTCTCACATATCCAAGGAGGCCAAGAAAAAGTGCTGGGATATTTCAGTAAAGTCCTCCCAAACCAGAACGGAACTACATCCCTAAGTTTGTCACTCTAATGAGAATAGAATCCAAATTTGACTTTTTTCACCATCATCCTTGCACATTGCCCAACACACGTCACAAGATCCTTGACTTCGCCACCAACAAAAATCATGTAGCTTGTGACATCAGCAAGGAAGAAGTTAGCTTTGCCAAGAAAGGAGTTTCAGTAAACTGGAATCTATATTTATAAATAGTTATGAAGATGGAAAATTTTTATTCTCAAAATAGATAAGATTATGTTATTCTCTCAATTCTATCGACCCAGAACATTCATTGTTAACATAAATTCTTTTTTATAGTAAGTAAACAGAAATTTTTATAATCATATCACCTGGTTGTTGGGTATTTGGTAGGTGAGTGATAGTTTCCATTTCGTCGGTAATCGTTGGCTGTTATCTCTTTTGCTTATACAATTTGGACGTTTCTCTATTTCTATTGCCACTCCAATACTACGGGATTTTTAGGAACGAATTGGGGCCAAGGTTTTGGTTCCAGAAAAATTAATATTATGACGAATGACTTGTTTAATTTTTATGTTGGGATAGTGCATTATGGAAATCTGAATTTTTTGACGGATGAGGAATGTTCAGAAAATCTATGTTGGACTCGACGATTTGTTTGACTTATGTTAGTTTGGGGACAATGACAACCGGGAACTTCATGAACATCCTGATTTTCGTTGCAGTCGATCTTTTTGTCGATGGTTTTCATGTCTGCGGTTCTGAGGACTCCTGATTTTGTCGGTGACACCTTTCATATCAGGAAACATTATTTGGTTTTATGGCTGAGGGGTGAATTGAGAAGAAGTGGGGTGGAGACGAAAGGAGAGGACATTTTTATTGAAACCGTTTTGTAGAAGGGCATTTTCTCAATAAATATTTTCGGATATATGTAATATACCTGTAATATAATATAGCCTGGAGTATGTCATGAGGATATTCACTCCATTTTCATTAATTTTTATAATCCACTATTAAGGACGCAATTGTTTTGTGAAATATGTGGAGTAATTGATTTCATTCTAACTATACATTATCATTTCAATGGCCTGAAGCAAATTTTGTTTTGCTTAGGAATTTTGTCATAGATTAATTTATTCTCGGGTACTTCTTCAAATTCTAAAATCCTCAACTCAACTTCTATCGAGATTTTTACTTTTGCTTTCCAATGCGAAAGTTGTTGGTTGAAGCTTATTTATGTCACCCCAGAAAATATGAATATTAATGTTTTTAATCCATCTATAGTCCCAGAGTTCAGGGATTGGTTGCTAGGGTTTTGTAGCTTTCCACTTTTCTCAGTGAATTGGCTTTTTGTTTAGATCTTCAGTTCTTTTTATTCCAAAAAATACTCGACGATTTAATGACTTTTCTGTTGATTTTCATTCTACATTCTTTGCCATGAGTTATCATACATGATAATTGTTTCACAGAGATAGTAAAAAGGCGATGCTTCAATATACGAACTTTGGAAAAATATTCAAGACTTTTCTCTCAAATTTGGAAATTCGAAACTGATTCTCCTCGGTCGATCATTCAAACTCACATTTGAACAAATGAAATACATCCGAAAACTTCGCAGTTCTTGAAGATGGTTACACTTGAAAATGCACTCATGAAATGAAAGGGTTGCCTTTGCCTAAGGAGAAAGCAACGATGATGGAATATTTTATTCTGGAAGAGATCCATGGAGTTTTCCCTCTCCAATACTGATTACGCAAGAGCTCAGTGGTTGACTCCTATATATTTTGTCAATATTGAACTGGATATATTCTCTCATGATGTGAATTTTCGCCTACAAGATACCTGACGATTTTCCCAAGATTTCGGAGTGTTAGGCTCCTGGCCCGTACACTGCTATTCAAGTCCTCACTATTGCTTTTGAGCTGTCTTGAATGGCATTTTTCCCCAGTATTGTGATAATACTGGAATCCATTTTTTCCTTGTTATTCACTTTCATATGGAACTTTTTCTTAAACCCATATTTTCCATTATACCATCCTGTGGTATGTACCAGGATTCCAGATTCCTTGGAAGCGAAATGGTAGTTTTTTGTCTGATGCCTTTTTTACTTGGTGTGTATTTTTTTTGCATTAGTTCTCACCACTATGAATATTGCTTCTGTCAGGCATTCCCGGTTAGTTAGTAGTTATTTCTGGAGAAGTCTCTTGTCCTCAGTAGGCTGGTCCTACTACTAGACACAATAGTTCCATAGGTGCCGATTTCTCCTACCTACTATAATAATAATAATAATAATAATAATAATAATAATAATAATAATAAT
>CAJUYG010001420.1:0-52371 GCA_910591675.1 Galerucella calmariensis
CTTAATTGGACACCGTACTTGTTAAAATTTAAATCATAATCTTGACTATGTATAAATTAAATTTGTAATAGCGGAAACTCCGTCAAATATAACGGCGTTCTATTAATTTTTAACCATATAGAATTGACCCAATTGTACAAGTTAAAGTCTGTTCATACTAATAGTAAAGTACCTAATTATAATACTATACAAGGTGTTTCAATAGATGACCCTGCCTCTGGGATAGGTAGAAAACTGAAAAATAATTGGGGTTTGCTTGGGAAAAAATTTTGTAACGCCATCCGTATTTAAGATAAAGGGCGTTGAAGAAAAAAGATTTATACACATTTTTTACTATTTCGCCGAAACTACTGGCAACATTGTAATGAAATTTTATACGAATGTTTTGGAAGCTGAATTAATTTTTATATCTGACTCTCATAGATGTCGCTACTTAGACGGTTCGTACCAAGTAGTATTGAACATAACTTTTTTAAGGTAAGATTTATCAATCAAAGCTTCAAGCGAACTTAAACATAATTCAATTTTACACCGAAAAGGTACTCTTGGTAAAAATCGATACTGTGTACTGTTTTCGGAATATTTTGATTTGAAAATTATGAAGTAATAACCGTGAATTGTTGGTATAAACTGATGATACAGTTATTAATTATTATTATTAATTAGTAACTGGTAACCATTTTCCGATTGATTGGCCTCCTCGGTCATGCGATTTTAATCCTTTGGACTAAACACTACTACACAGTTTTGTCATACCTTGAAGAAAAAGTCTATGCTACATTGCTACAGAGGCATAAATTCCCGTTAAGTGAAAGATAGATTTAATTCAACGTCACTTTAATTACCTCATACCTGATCTCCAACCGTTTACAAGATTAATGGGTTCTTTGGAAAAAAGGATAGACTTGTTTGAAATCGGAGGACATTTTGAACACTTACTCTTTATCCTTAGTATACAGGGTGGGGCACTATGAACGAACTATTCTCTGGCGTCTTAACGGCAAATAAAATTCGAAAAAATAAGACGTAGAATTAAGTAGATTACTTAGGACTATAAATTAAAAATATTTTGGAATATACAGGGTGCTCCAAAAAAGCGTGCCGTATCAAAGTTAGGTTCCTTTAAATGGAACACCCTGTATTTTATCACATTTTTGAATTGTACTATTAAAAATAATGTAAGCTCATTAACATTTCCCTATACCTATCTAGTTCAGTTTTCAGGATAAATCGATTTTACATAATTTGTAGACCCTCCGAAAAAATACATTAACTTCAAAATAAATACGAATAACCACATTTGCTTTACACCATCTCACTAGAAGCTTTTAACATTCTGTTTCCAATATTTACAGGTATGCTATCATATACAGGGTGTTTTTAATATGACAGTATAACACTAACCATTTAATACATGAATTTCTGGCTTAATTTAAATGGAAAACCCAGTATCTGTTGGGTCTGTTAAACGTGGGAATTTATTACCTTTCAGTTGGTATTAGGGTTGCCTATATCTAACTCTGATGGTTCTCGAGAAATTTCAAATTTGTTTTTTAATACTCAATTATTTGCTGATATCTAGTTAGGTACCTATGACATGATACTCCGATGGAAAGATTTTAAAAATTTAAAATTTGCTATTTTGACAGTAAGTGCTTTGTTGTATGATTTATTAACGATAAAATAAAGGTCTCTTAAATCAGAATTTTATTAAGGTTACTCAAACATTAACTTTGCAATAAGATTAGTAAAAAAACTTAAGGCTAACTGGAAGAAAGTTTCGTAAATTTTTACGTAAAAAAACTACCCGAACTTTTGGATGACGTTCCACTAGCTACAGGACAAAAAACTCAAATCTAAGGGAAGATATTTTTACCCCATCTCTACTTCTACAACCGTCCACGCAACACACTCGTGGCATTTTCTTTTCGATAAAAAATATACCGTAATAATAATTGAATAATTCACTGCAAAGACAGTCCAGCCGGTATACTAATAACTCTGCTCGTACCTTCAAACTAGAAAAGACACACGGTATCTGTCTATCGCTCGATTGGGAGCTTCAGGATACCAGAAAAGACGGAAACGGACACCGAGTGAGATAGACATCGAGCTGGGAGGAGCTTAGAGTGACCCTACTATTCCTTGTTTATATACTATGCTTTATCTCAACAGCAGAATATAACTAGTCACTTCAATAAAGTATGAACAGACTTTACTTTTATTCTTGTATCTATATTTTTTATTTCGAGATAGAAATCATAGAAATGCTAAATCTGAATACTCATAGATATAAACACTATACTTACTTCTTTCTGTATGAAAAAATCCATTTAAATATTTATTATTAACGTTCTTTTTAATAATTGACTATCCCTAAAAAACTTTATAAATCTACGTAAATACTTATAAATATATTAAATTAAAATACAAATGACTGGAGATATTTGACGTATGCGCTCTTCCAATTTTTATATATAAATATTTTTTAAGTGTTTATTTATTTAAAAATCTTCAAGATGGATGGGATAAAATATCCTGCGTAATTATATTAAAGTTGCAAATGGAATTTATACTACAAAATTTAGGAATAATAATAATAGATCAATTAAATTAATTAATTTATTATAATATAAAAAGGGAAATTTTGAGCTAAATGTGACCCCGGCAATTAACAGTATTTTGTAATATCAACTGAGTAACCCAATTTTTTGTTATAGGGAGACAACCACCTGTCATACTGCACAGGGCTGAGTCTCTGGAATATTGATTTTCTCTATGGCAATGCAGATATCCAAACCGACCAAAATTTTCGGCGAAATCGCGTGGAGAGTACATTATTATTACACGTTCACGCAGTTAAAACGCACACAATTAGGTGAATGCTTAGTTTATTTTGGTGTATTAGCTTCTCGATTGGTTTTCGATCAGCGCAAAAAAAAATCGTCGAGTATAAATAATAACATTATTCTACTTACTTTCCTAGTTCTTCTTTTAGATCATAATTATCGCTGAATCGCGTACAAGCGAGCGGAACTGCCATTGCCACTAATTTACTTTTTTTCTAAATTCTACGATTCGATCTTTGGAGTAAAAATGCACGGATAAATCGCTGCCTTGATTCTTTGGCTTGTCGCGCACCACTGTCAATAAATTGTTATGCTTATGCTACCCATAATACACAGTAGGGATCTGGACATGGCGCAGGTCACTTTGGAAATATCAACTTGTCTGTTGGTTTGCCGCGCCTGTTGCCGCTTCTTTCATTTTTTCATAGTATTGCGGATTGTCGATATTTAATTATTTCATAAAATAATGTATATAATAAAATAAAGGTCCGCTTGTTGGTGCTCGTCACTGAATAGTCCTAATACATCATGTAAGGAAGGTCAAGGATTACATTTTATGAAAGTTTTTTAATCACATAGATTTGAATTTAAAAAAGGGCAGGATTTGGGTACTGGAGTTTGGCAGAACCTAGGAATAACGACTAGCATAGATTCAGAGAACAATAGGCTTCATTGAAACAATAAAGCCAAGGTTGGATTAGCTGATTCAATTGATAATTGCAAAACAAAAGCCCCATCCAACAAATATAAATGGATCGCGATTTTCTATAATATTAATAAGGATCTAATGACAACAAAACTAATAAAATATTTCAATAATGAAATTCTAAGCAAAGTACAGTTGCATATAATGTCTATGCTCACACCACATGTCAAACCCCACAAACTTCAACTCCAACTGATTGGGGGACTCAGCACAATATGGCCGACCTGTCAAAGTCATGTGTTCTGGAATGATCAATTGTTACTACTGATTATTTTTTTCACTTGTCAAAATCTGACATTTTGGTGGTCTTAACCAATAGCAATACATTATTGTAGCCAATCATTCGGTATTATACTGATAATTCTGCTTCCTCATCGATAATACCTTGTTTACATTGAAACGTCAAAATTTTACTTTGAATTTGTCATTATTGACAACTAAAAGTTTATTGAAAAATGAATACAAACCGATTCAGTGCCATCACCCAAGAGAATATTGAACATTTAATACAAAACTCCACTCCACAATTGATGAAAAAAATAATCTTCCAAATACAACTCGCTCTTCAAATTTTATCACATAATTTTCTATTTTCATCACTCAAACTTGTTTATTTGAGGCAAAAACATTCAAACAAACCGAATTTAGATAAAACCCCTCGTCCTAGAGGACTCGTGATTTTATCAATCGGTGTGTTTTCATATTTTTGCCAAATAAACAAGTTTTCGTGGAAAAGAAATAATGATTGATAAAATTTGAACCACTCGTGGTATTACCTTTGATAATATCACTCAGATGGCAGTAATTATATATATAATGAAATTTACATAAATAAACAAGTTGAATGAAGTTCTTTACAGAGTGTAATGATATTGATTTCTGTATTTCCCTTTGTATCACTGTTAATTTATCAAATTAATGGCGAAGATTTAGTAGAAAAAATACAAAACAGTATAAATTTCAAAGTCATCTAGATTTAGTACCAAGGTGAGCCAAGTAAACACTGAATATAATAAATGTGCTATATATAATAGTAAAGAGCAAACAATTTATAAAAAATAATTTAATCAGAAGAATCACTATGATAATTATTAGGATCAAAATCTGGATCTTCCTCATCATCTATATCGAGATCATCCAAATCTTGAAACAATGATTCATCAACTTTAACTGCATCCCCTTCATCCAAGAATTTAAGATCTGATTCATTCAGAGTATTGTCCTGCATAAATAACTCTCGACCTGTCAGTTTTTTTCCTTCTTTTTCAAGTAATTCCTTTTTTTTTGTTATACCTAAAACAAAATTTTACTTAATATAATTTTAGTCAAACTAAAAAGCACTGAATTAAATTTTATAGAGATTCGTTTTTTTAAAACACATATTTATATATATCCAAAGTTTTAGTTTTGTTATTTTCAATTTAAAACATTAGAAGCAGTCAACTTCAATGTACACAATTTGAATAATGTTCAAAGTAGACTAAATGAAGATCATTTTTTAAATGATTCTAGTCTAAAATACTTAAAATACATTGAACTATATGAATTGCTGCTTTACCTAATTCATCCTCAAACAATCTCTTCCACTTCATAAATGTTTCTACAGTAACTCGTGTTCCTTCAAATCTCTTCATTTCTGCTTCTTCCTCTTCTTTCAACCTTCGTGCTATCTGTTCTTCTTTTTCTTTCTTAATTTCTTCCCATTTCACATTTAACCATTCCTGAGCACTAGAAACTAATGTAAATACCATAACCATACCTAAATTTTCTTGTATCTGCTCAGTTAAATAGCTCAAAAGTAATTGTTCATATTCATCTTCAAAATTTTCACAATTATCGATTTCTATAATAGGTGCTTCTTCGGGATATTTTGAAGTATATGTAATAACAAGTTCACAGCTTAATCCATTAGCCATCTCCGCTTCATATTCTTCAGTTTTAATTGGAATTGAAAATTTATGATAAGGTTCAGTCGAAATTACTTCGAAATCGCCGTAGTATATTGATTCTAGTGCTTCTATTTCATTTTTTTGTTCTTCTTGGTAATCCATATTTATAAAAAATATTATGTACAAATAATGAATAATAGGACTTGTCTTATGTTAATGATATATTCAACTGTATACTGTAGAGCTAAAGATAATTATTTCAGTTATTTTATAATTGTTTCACGATTAACTTCATCATACATAACATAACCTCATTTAGTTTGACATAATTGTAATCAGTGTTGCCTACTTAGGCTACTTGACAGTCATAACAAACTGTTTGTACACCATAGATAACATACTGAGTGTACACCGTAGACAACCTTATATACTGTGTAGACTGTGCATGTTCACCAGCACCAGCTGACAAATAGGACAAATGACAGTAGTGATAACATCATATTTTTATTTCTTCATGCTGTAATCTATAACATCTATAACCCTTATAATTTGACGTATGTATGAAATATGTTATCTACCGAGTGCGGTTGCTATGGTTTTCCCCTGACAGGCACCTGATAGCGGAGCAAGCAAACTTCATATCATAGATAACCTGTCATCTGCCATACCATACCATACCATACCTCACCTCACT
Organism: Galerucella calmariensis; assembly: GCA_910591675.1. Classification (NCBI taxonomy): domain Eukaryota; kingdom Metazoa; phylum Arthropoda; class Insecta; order Coleoptera; family Chrysomelidae; genus Galerucella; species Galerucella calmariensis. The sequence goes on from CAJUYG010001420.1 coordinate 6,139, forward strand.
TGTCACTAATGTCACATGTTCAGTTTGAGTGACGAGGGATGTACGAGGGCTACACCATACACTTGCAATGTCGTTGTTCCTTATTTCGTAATATATCTCTTGGCTCTAGTTTGATTCATGGCAATCCAAGGTCAAGTTTAAAAATCTAGAAGTCATACATTATTTTAATCAGGTTTGTTTGCAATCAGATCAGAATTAGTAAATTGGATGCTGTACATTTTAAATATTTATTTCCTTTCACCATTTTATTTTAAACACAACCATCTCAGATCGCAATCATGTCCATTAGTAAGTACACTTAATTATTATTATTTTTAAAGTAATTGCACCATATTCCCAATTCTTACATATTTAGAACTACATATTTTCTATTTAAGCAGCAATGAACGAATCAAGTAGAATGCTTTACGAACAAGAAAGTCAATCAGATCGACTCGTAAGAAAATCAAAAGAAACGCCGTTCTTTCCCATAGGTAAGATATATATATATATAGTAAATATAAAATTGGACCATGAACCAAAAGAAAATAAGTAATCTGTCTTTTGCATAAGAGAATCACAATAACTGCTAATATAATTTCAACAAAAATCTAACCTAAGATCCAGTAATCAAACAGAAGATAGAACTTTTTCTGTTTAAAACCATTCTAATTATACTTGGATTGGTAAATGTGAATAATGCAGAATCCTTTAGTATCTTGAAAATTAATTCTGAATACTTTCTGTTGTAGCTATTGGAGTATGTCTTGCTGCAGTGGGTTATGGAGTGTATGCATATAAGAATAAAGGTAAAATGAGTACAAGTGTTTATTTAATGCATCTTCGAGTAGGAGCACAAGGAGCAGCGGTAGGATCTTTAACTCTAGGTTTGATTTATACTATGATTAACAAACATTTACTCAAAAAAACGGAGTAAATATGAAAAAAAATCATTGGAACTGTAGAAACCTCTGTGTATAAATAAATGTATATTATTTATTATATATTGTATTTACATCTGTGTTGAACTTAATTTATTTTTGAAATATAATTTTGATTAGTAATATTCGTCTTATTGTACATTATATTTAACATATAAGCTTAGAGTAAAACTAGTAATAATTTGAAAGTTTTGTTTTATTTCCAAGTATGGATTCCAGCAAATAAAAATCAATAATAATAGGAAATAGGTAGTTTTATATTTTGGACATAGAAAATAAGAAAAAGGTATGTCATCATCTATATATATTATCATCTAAAATTACCTTAATATTGTGCAACAAGTGGGGAAAATTCCACTTTTTGGAATTTTGTTCACAAACACATGATGAAATTTGGAGGGTGATAATGAACTATTGTAAGCTTCTCCACTAGTGATTATAGATGACGTCACCAAGCAACAGAAACCAATATTAAATGGGCCTTAAGGCAAGTGACACTTGGTTTGAGAGGTATTTAGAATACCTATTCAATCATACTACTTTTTCAATATACAATACAAAAATTTGAGTTGTGCATCACCTGTTACCGCTAGTAGAGAAGCTTACTGCAATAGTTAATTTTACCCTCCTAATTTCAAATCAGTCCAAGTCACAGATAGTATCACCATTCAAAATAAAAGAGGGGGAAGGAGACTATAAAACAAAACTGCCTTCAAACTTTTATTTACAATTTATAAAAATATTTTCCATTTTTAATAGTTATATTATAATGCATTTATCCCTCCAGTAAGATTAACTATCCTTCCTTTATACTTCTTTGAAATATCATCCTGAATATCTTTCTGCAGCTGTTTGGATTGTTCAATTAAAAGTTTTACTACTGGCTCGATATCTCTAATTTCAACACCTAAAGATTTAATTTTTTCTTCAAGCACTCTCTTGTTTGTTTTCATTTTTTCAACATTGGTTAATTTTTGATTCAGATTAGCCGTCAAGATGTCAACATATTTGGGAGAATGTTTAATGTTGTGCAAATGTTGGATTCTTTTGTTTGTTAACTGGTCTAAAGCTACACTAATATAATCATTAAGGGTAGTAATTGATTCTATTGTTTGCATTTGAATAGTTGTAGAAGCATCTTGCATTTGGGAAGTTGCTAGCATATCTGTGTCACTCATCATCTCATATAACCTCATTGTAACAAAAGCACTTAATTCCATGAGATTGTTAATCACCTGTTCTTGGATCTTGGGATTATCTAGAATAGTTAAGGCTTCTTCTCCTTTAGCTACACCTCCATCAACTCCAGTTTTTTCAACTACAATTCCTGATTCTTCCAAATTAATGTCTAAATCAGCATGGCTAACTATTTCAAAACCTTCTTCTGAATTGTTTGTGCCCCAGTCAATATTTTGTTCATTAGTTTCAGTATCTCCAAAATCAATTATATCATCTGTATTTATGCTGAAATCAATTTTGTTTCCATTGTCTCCAAAATCTATATCTCCGAAGTCAATTTTATCACTTTCTGATGAGCTATTATCTGGAATTAACTCATGCGATGTTTCTTCTATTGCTATAGGATTTTCTCCATAAATATATTCATAAGTTGTAGTGTTACCAAATTTTATCAGATATTCTAATACAGGTAGTACATTATCATCAGATTGGCTAGCTGATAGATATTTATTAAATTCATTATACAATTCAACAGCTGGTGCTACTATTTTTATTCTATCTGCTACAGTTTGATAGACTTTGGGTAAATCTTTAAGTAACCCTAATAATTCACTTTTAATTTTACGTCCCTCAATTTTTAATTGATCGCATGAAGTTTTAAATTCTCTTTGTGCAGTCAATTCTGCTCTAGAGTATTCTTTAATTTTCTTTTCACACTCAAGCTGGTTCTGTTCCAGTTTAGTAATTTGCTTTTTTAGGCCAGGTATTTCAAAACTTACATTTCGAATTAACATTTGAGCCACTTCAGCCAAATATACATTATCTTTTTGGTATTGATAAATGATGTCTTGCCAATCCTTCATGCGTTGTGAACCATATCTACCAAATAAATTTTTCGAGTCAGCCTCAGTTTCCTTCAGAATATCAATTATTTTTAAACAATGGAAATAGTTAATGTGCTGACCAGAAAGAAGTTGTATAATACCTTCATCAGCTGGCATGTCTTGTATAGCATTATTGATTTTTTCTCTTACTTTTAATATGCTATTTTGCCAGTCATTTTTAACATGTCTTCTACTTATCAGCCAATCCAATAATTTTGTGGTATTAATGTCAATTGGTATATTTTGTTCATCCATATTCAAACGAAAGTTAAAGATGTAAACGATAACATATGTTTCCTATAATTGTATTGTTATTATAGACATGACATGACATACAGACAGACACGTGACACATTGACAGTAGTTTTAAAATGGGTGTACACTGTACAGCCATAGAGTAATAATTAATACTGACATGTGCAGGAGTTCATGAATAAAAGAAGAGTTTCAACGGTTTATAATAATAGTAATCTACTATAGCGTGAAGAGTTTCAGTAGTGGGTCTATTTTTCCAGATCTATTTTCTCCGAGTCTATTTTCCTGGGTCTATTTTTTCCGATCTATTTTTTGCAAGTATATTTTTTCCAGTCTATGGGAAGTCACAGGAGAGAGTCGTGGCACCGAATTCGCGAAAACAAGCAAAACTGGAATGGGGAAAACAAACCAAATCGCCATTACAGTACGTGTATTGAAACAAATGGGGGTTAGCCACAGATTATCTGGGTTAGCATTATTTTCCCGATTCCACTGACAGCTTTGACATAAACTGCAGCGCCCACTATCGGAAAAATTTTCGCGAATAGTGATGAATTACATGATGAATAGTATTACTATTCGGTGGTCGTGGTCACAAATTCAAAAAGCATATCCACTCTTTTATCATATTATCTCTATGATGTTTGCGTCTTGTTATCTGTGGTTTGGGTAGAATATTTTGATGTGACGTCTTATGTCAAATTGGACTACGATTACACTGGTTACAGTTACAGATACGGAATAAAGTTAAAGTTGTGAGAGATAGTGTTGTGATTTTGTAAAATGCAATGTTTGTTAGAACCTAAGACCCCCCAACTTCAATTTAGACGCTTTATGTAGCTTACAATAAAACATTTTTGAGAAATCCATCAGTGTAATGTTTTTGTGAATAAGTACACTTGTTTAGTTTTACGTAAAAGAATGATACTTTTAAGACAATTTGGTGATCTATATTTAGGAACAGAGATAGTATTTAAATGAAAATATACAATTTTAATCTTAACAGCTAATTATCGTTTAGGTGAATGCAAATGAACGTATTTCTTAATATACGCGACATACTTATTAATTTAAAAGATGACCACAGTGGCAATGGAAGAGTACGAGTTAATGAAAGACTCTAAATATCGTTTGTATGTTGCTGCAATTGATAAAGCACTTAAAAATTTCGAATATACATCAGAATGGGCTGACCTGATATCAGCATTAGGAAAATTAAATAAGGTAAGAAATATCCCAACAACTGGAATAAGTTTAATACCATTTCAAATTTAGTTAAATTCAGAATTATTGAGCTAATAAAGCAGCTCAGGGATTTTCCAAGTTATAATTTGTTTATCTTAATGAATAAATGTTAATTGGTAGGTATTTGTTTATTTACAGGTGCTTCTAAGCTACACTAAGTTTCCTGTTATACCAAGAAGGATTAAGATCAGCAAACGATTAGCACAATGTATGCATCCAGCATTACCATCTGGCGTGCACCTCAAAGGTTTAGAAACTTATGATATAATATTCAGATGTATGGGAACCAACAGGTTAGCCTGTGAGCTATTTATATACAGTGCAGGTAACTGACTTTATGATCAAATTAATTTAGTCAATCATTATTACTCAGCATATGTTCATTACCTATTACTTGTTTCTTAAAACTTCGAATTAATTTCTTAAAATGGGTAGGGTGAAATTTAGAAAAGGTCAAAGAACCTGGTAAAGTTTGTATGAAGCTACTACTTATAAATGTTTATTGAACAACCTAAAACAAAATGGTGCTTTAAGTGGCAATCCTTCAAACTTTTTTTGGTTAGTTCCATAGACATATGAGTACCTATTTAAAAATCTATAGGTTGTATCAACTGACTGTTCAAACTAAATAATTGTGCTCAAACATCCTCTTGTGCAAGAGATAAAAGGAAAGCAGACTGCAATTTATAGCAGAGACAGAAAAGAATCTAAGAAATGTTTTAAGTGGATACCTAACTAAGATATACATTGTATAGAAATTAATGGAAGGATTTATTACAGTTATATATATTATCAATAACCCAAAAACCATTTTTTAATGGTAAATTATATATTTTTTCTAAATGTTGAAAATGTTTCTGTCAATTGATGAATATTATATGCTTGTTTTCAATATAGTTAATACTTTAAGAATAGACTACCTATATGTAAATTTCATTTTTAAAAACTTAAAATCTAATCTTGTTAAAGTCAATACAAACTAAAATACTAAGTAGTGTTGTTCCTTGAATTAACATTATTTATAATAATGAAGGTAATGTCATGACTAGACAATGTTATGGTCATAGTCAAGTTATATTGGTTCAAGTTTGTTCAGCAAAGATAGTTTATCGCTATTGTTTATGTTTGTTTTACATTTATAGGCTTATGAACTCTGTAATATTTGTTCTTTAACAATATTGTTTCTGGGTAATATGCATGTTTAGTTAATATTACTATATACCTTAATTGAATAAAATATTTATATTGTGAGAATATCCCTTCACTTAGTCACCTCTAGTGACTAAGAGACACCAAGAGCTAAAAATTCTTGATAACTAACTTATTATTTTCTAGGTCTTTTTCCACTTATGGGACATGCAGCCATGAATATTCGACCAACACTTTTAACTATCTATGAAACACATTTTATACCATTGGGAGACAGACTACGACCAGCCCTAAGTGGGTTTCTTAGTGGAATATTATTAGGACTTGACACAGGAACTGATCATTTTGACCGGTAGGTGTACAATATACACAATACACAATAAAATACCAAAAATATAAATTTTATTTATAAAACTTGAAATACAAATTAATAATCATATCACAATTCACTTGACCTATAAATATCAGAGATCTAGTTTATTATCATATTCATTTGTTTATAATAGATTAGTTCCTTACTATTTTAGAAAACGTTTTGTTTAAAAATTAATTAAATGATTATTAATGTGTAAATTACTATATACTTATAATTTTATTAGTTCCTTAATTTATAGAAAACATTTTTGTTTATAAATAGTTGATTAGTAATTATACAGTTCAAATATTTACAAAAATACTATGAATCAAAAGCTAAATAAACTAAACAAACAAGCCTAGTCTGTCCTAAGTTTGGTTCAAACATTTATGTTTTATTTTGTTATGATGAAAGAGAAAGTGCCAGAGATCATATACAAGATTTTGCAAAGTAATATATACGGGGCCTCCAGCATTGTATTTGTTAAATGTAAATAATAAGAGATAGGGAATAGTTGTACTGTACATAAACAATGAATACATGGTTTACTATCATGTAGCGCTTATGAAGACATGTTGATATACAGAGGTCGCGCGATTCATTTCCTTCATAACTTGTTGACTTATAGATTGAGTTTTTGGTATGGGTGCTAATAACAAAGTTTATTTCTCTCTTGCTTAAAATCATTAAAAATGATACCAAACTGTCGCAGTTTATCTCTGAAAATAATAAGCTTATTACAAATTAAATGCAGATTAAGGTATCATTCATTTTTAGATTCGGTCCTGTACAAAAATGGGTGGTAGTTCATAATCTTATATTACACACATTGCTTGCTGTTGATGACTAATAATCACCACTTGAATTCTAAATGTGTACAAAATATAATTTAGAACTACAAATTAGTGTAACCCAAGACACTCTATATACATTTTATTTATAGATGCTCTCAAACTAAATTTGGTTTCTTGTTCTAGGACCAATTTACTTTTAGAAAATGTTTGTGAAGGTGTAGATCCATCTTATTTTTACACCTGTATTTGGCAATGTGTTGCAAATAATAGTCCTGTTCGTTTACCTGCCATTAGTTATGTATTGGTGCATTGCAGTCGAAAATTGTCCATGGAAGATCAACTCTATTTATTGGGAAATGACATAGGATTGATGGTAAGTCTTCAAGCAAACTATGTTAGTATTTGGATTGGTGTCCTAAGCCTGTACAGCCTGCAGCAGAGTAGCATATCACAGCTTGCAGGCGCTATATCAATGAGCACGAGGTATAATGTAGATACGCCGTCTTTCGGAGGAGACGTAAAACCGAGGTCCCGAGTCCATCGATGTTGGGCTCGATAAAGAACCTGACCACTGGTTGAAACACTAGAGAGCTCGACACAATTTCCGGTTAAATAGCCGAAAAAAAGAAATTCCATAATTTCCTCATTGTATTTTTTTTCAACTTAGGTTTCTGGTCTATGCGCAGCTGTACAAGATTCAAGTGTACTGGTGCAAAGATCTGCACTTGATCTGTTGATGGTATGTTTTCCCATGAATAACAAACAGTTATTATATGCTGATATGGTTAGGTTAGTGACAGCAGCACTAACGACAATATTGAGGCGAGATATGTCTTTGAACAGGTAAATATATGTAAATATGTCCATTTATAAACTAAAAATTGAAATCCAATCACTTATATATTTATTGAAAACCCAAAATGTTTATAATTATTTAAAGTGATAAGTTGGGAGGTCATAATTACCAAAACGACAAAAATTAGATGCTCAATATATCAAAATAGTCTTGCTATCCTTAAATAATCTGTTGTAGTCACTTTACTATAAGTATGAACATACTATAACTATTTTTTCAAATTTCACAATAGAGGGGTTCAGTCTAAGGTCAGTGTGGCCAACAAAAAGTGTTTTTTCTGACAAGAATGACAGTTAAGGTCTACCATTCAAAACATAAGATTTTTGCATGTTTTTTATCATACGAACGTCTATATTGCTTTATTGAAATAATGAATACACCCCCGAAGCGTAAATCTTGAAATTTGAAATGACTTTTTAGCTGAATACTCAACATATCGGTGGCCAATAATTCTAGGAGCTCTTGGCAAGTAACCATTCCATTTCTGTTTTTCTGTCACTAGTTATGTCAAATGTCAGTTATATTTATTTTAGTTGATATTCGTTTAATTATATATGTCCATTTTCGATTAGATTTTAGTAGCATTTAAAGTTAGTTGTATCTCTATTCTTCTAATTACTTTTTACACTGATATTTGACAGATAAGAAATGAAACGGTGACATGCCAAGAGTTCCTAGAATTATTGGCCACCGATATGTTGACTATTCAGCTAAAAAGTCATTTTAAATTTCAAGATATAAGCTTCGGGGTGTATTCATTATATCAATAAAGCAATATAGATGTTCGCAATGATAAAAAACATGCAAAAATCTTATGTTTTAAGGGGTAGACATTAACTGTCATTCTTGTCAGAAAAAACCACTTTTGTTGGCCACACTAACCTTAGACTGAACTCCTCTATTACTCAAGCTCATTATTTTGTTTTTAGGCGCTTATATTCGTGGTTGTTAGGAAACGATGTAAACATCCCGGTTCTTCAAATAGAAGGTGAATTGGAAGAAACTACTCTGCAAGGGCACCACGTAGTAGCTTACGATTTGTTAAATGATGCTTTGAAAATCATCTTGAAAAAATGTAGTACCGAAATTCCGATCGATATAAAACCGTACAGATTACTCATATCGTTATTTGACAAACCACAGATTGGTTCCGTAATCTTGGACGGTATATTATGTGATGTTTTTAGAACGCTGTATCTAGCGTGTTTACATCAACAGAAAAATAAACACGCCACCGTTAGATGTGTGTCATTTACCGGTGATTTGACAAGTTTAAAAAACGACGACAACGTGTTGAATCAACAATTTGTTTTGAAAAACTGTCCTGAGATAATAAAAAACGCAAATCTTTTGTTCAACACTCTTCAAAGATATTATATATGGTCGTACATAGAGAAACTTTTCATAGAAGCTGCTAAGAACATTAAAACGTACAAGTTTAGAGAAAGGAACCAAGTGTGTGATATTGGAAGCGGATCACCTCATATATTAGAACTTTGTATTTTGACTGATTTTTTGCTTAACATAATTCCTATAGAAGCTTATTCGGAAAATACAAATAATATCTTACCGAATTTATTTTGGAAATTAGTTTTTACTTTAAAATCGAATTTAGCAGATCTGAACCAACACGAAATAGCCGAGAGTTTACAGCTTTGCACGAAAATTTTAAGTAAAATCCAACCGAATAGTTTGACGCAAAGTAATTTTGATACGTTCAATCAAAGTTTAGACTCGACTGCTGGTGATTCATTGGAAAAAACGTTGGAAAGCAGCATAAACTTTGAAGATAAACTTGATAACGGAGAGCTACGAATGTTAGAAAAAAGTAAATCTGATTCAAAAATAAACGAAAATTTGAATGTCACCAAAAATGAATTGACCATAGGTGAAAATAATAACAACAATAGAGAAAGATCGTACAGTAATCAGATGTTGAAGAAAAAAGCTAGTCCTAGAATAGACAAAAAGAGTAAAAATAAAAAATCCAAGTCCACTTCCAAGCTCGACGAATCAAAGTACGAAGATGATTCCTTTAGTTCGGAAAATGCGACTCCTATACCTGAAAAACGACCGGTAGAAAATGTCGAATCCACACCAAAGATAACCGTTGTCGAGAATAAACAATTTATCAAATGCCTTGAAGAATATAAATCTTTCTATGTCCAATTCATCAAAATTAAACTTTTACCGGACACTGATGTTGATCTCGTTGTGCAATCACTAACGAGCGACAAGAGTAGCCGAACTCGTTCATTAGTAAGTTTATTGGGTGAGTATATTGGTCGGCAATTAGTTACTTTCCTGCATATCAGAATAAATATAAATTTACCAGCCGTAAATAAAATTTATACTTGGTGGATAGTGCAATTTACAGTCTAATGGTTGGCAAAACTTCAAGACGTTGTCAGATCAACTGGTAAAAGTTTGACATTTAGGGTGAAATTCATAGTCGACACTTGAGGGTCTCTCATACTTCACTCATCCTTATTGTATGCAGAGACACTTAACAGGCGAAAAGTGAGGTTGAGTTTGAGTGTAACTTGAGTGAAATATAAGTACAGATTCCAGCTCCCTTGAGTGAAGATTTCTAACCTATAAACCACTTTTGTACCTCACACTGTCATTTTACGATATCAAAATTTTGTTTGGTTGTTATTTGTCTGTTATAGTTTCAAATTTTTCAAGGAAATTATGATGGATGATTTTATTGATTTTGTAAACTATATAGATGATGATAATACTTACGGTTATCGTTCATCTAGGTTAGTAATCACATTGGTGTAGCAAAAAGCAAAATTATTAAATTAATTTATTTTTTAGACGAAACAATGCTCTCCGTGTGCCAGTGACACCCATGACTTTTTCTTTCCATCTAGGATAACACATTCAGTTTTTTATTTTCACTAGTAATACCACTAGAGGTCAAATTATTTCCGGAAATTTTTTCGAGCTCATGAATATTTTGAAAATTATCCCGAGTCGAAGACGAGCGATAATTTTCTAAAATATTCATGAGCCAGAAAAAATTTCCGGATTTAATTTGACCTCGAGTGGTATTCGGTAAGAAAATTCCACACCAATTGTGTTTATTTCCAACAGCATCAATTTTCTTCTTCATCAAGTACTTGCAAAGACAATCCCATAATCTCTAAATCAAGAACAAGCAACTTCCAATCAACCTGCCATACTTATATAATAATTGCGTTTTTAATATAAACAGTAATCATAACGGTCCAAAGGATTTAGAGAACATCTAAGCTTGTAGTTGAAATGAATCAAAATTATCAGGTGAACAAATAAAAGTTAGATTGTTGAAAATAATATTCTGTTATTATAAACGTAAAAAAAATTCCAGTATAACTCGTTGTTGGGTTAGGTTAGGTTAGGGAAAAAATTTCCACTAAAATTCATTCGTTGCGATGGTGATCTGTCAGAAATACACGTTCTGATTGGTTAAAAATTACATATGTGGAATTTTCTATAAAAGAATATTTACGAACCAAATCACTTAAAGCAAAGATTACAGAATAAAAATATAAGATGCTTCACTCCAGGGCGGTTTGATTCAAGTTGCTGTCCCAAACGGACGCCGCTCTCATAAATTATGTTTACGACTCGCTTTTGTTGTCAATAACGAGACCGGTAGATACCAGAGAAGTTCGAAAAGCTTATTTTATTTTAAGCTATACAGGGGTAATTAGAGAAATATATTTAAATTAATAGGATGCTTTATCACAAAGGTTTATTTTTAAATGTTAATTATTTCGAAAAATGTTCGGGATATGAATATGAAAAGATAAAAAAAAATAGACGAATTTTTAAAATGAATCAATTCACAGTTTTTATCCAGCATCTTAGTAATTTTGTGATACTTATTGATAATCTAGCAGATATTTATCACAAATTCAATTAAATATACTCATTAGCCACCAGAATAATAGGGCCACTAAATCTTAAATTTTGATCTTTAAATAACGCGTATTTTTTGGATTGACAAGGTTAAAACAGTAAAAAGAGAGGCAGCTGCAGGATACCTTTATTAAAAAAAAATTTCATAAATGTTGTGAAATACTAAGTTTGGAGTTTGGTTTATGTGTTAAATTTAATCTATTGTCTTTCAAATCTTTCAATATACATTTGAGAGTAAAATATATAGACGTACTCTGGTATAGAGACTTGCATTATAATATTTGGAAGGAAATTGATTCAAAAGGAACTGACCAATTCCCTTTGGTTAGCTATAGAATAGAATTTTCGTGTTTTCTTGCGTAATGTACTTGTTTATATAATATCCTTATTATAAAAATAAATCTGTAATTTTGTATTAGCAAATATTAGCTTTGCTATTAACGAGAAAAATATTAACATGAATTTTTGCTCATTTCAACAATTAATTAATACAGTTGGCAGAAGCAAACGTGAGCCCTGGTGGGCGTGTTCATGTCGCTGTAGTTGTATTTTTGTAGTAACAATTCGATATTTTGAATCGATAACCAAACATCGATACCATAAATGTCAACTGTTAAGAGATATGTAAACAAAGTCATACTTGCTAAAAATGTAACTCTAAATATTAATAAAAAAATTTATATTGGTCCAAAACTAAAACTACCGTTTGCCCTAAATGTCTATATTTTCAAATTACATGACTGTATTAATGTCATGAAAAAGAAGAGTCAAGTTTTTATTGAAAGCAACAAAATATGAACTGGTTATAGTCCAGTGTTGTCGATGCAAACATGAAAGTTACCCGAATTACTATCTAAATTATCAGAATTTGTCAAAATTATCAAAAGGACACATTGGTTATCTAAATAAAGTCTTCGATTCCAGTCAATATGGAAAATCCCCAAAAACAATAGCCATTTTATATATCCCTTCTACTAAATATTCGAAAAGCTATTGGATCAAAATTAGTGAAATTGTCTAAAAATCGGATAATCATCCTCGCATTGACAACACTGATACATAATGAATAAAATGATGTATGTTGATGAAATTACTCGGTCATATTATTTCGATTATATTTAACAATTACTAATGGACAATCGTTTATATTGACTCTTGATTGGCTGCTTGCGATGACCTTATTTTAGTTCGCATATTTTCCGGGTCTCATGTTTGGTTCTGACAACTGTAAATTCAAAAAAATATATACAACATAAATATAAAACACGAACAACCTATAAACACCGTTCTGAAATAACAGCGCTCGACGGGCGACGTCCCGTATAATATGCCAAATGAAATGCAAGTAAGGACGTAGCGACATACTGTACCATCCAAGTCACCAGACAGTCACCAGCGCCATCGGTGCTTTACGCGATAAATTCGAACGAGTGAAACATCTTATATTTTTATTCTGTAATCTTTGCTTAAAGCTAGTTTTTCGCTAGACGAAAAGAGTTTTCTTTTGTCTTCTATTTTCCCAAGAAATAATGAACTTTAATGAAATAATATCTACTATAAAAATTGAAAATAAGAATCTAAAATTATCTATTAAATAACTAGCTTGAAAAATAAACTTACGCAGCAAATAAGAAATAAATATGAACAGTGAAGAACTAAACTGAGAATGAAATACTTGCAGAGGGCTAATATACGAGCTGAACACAAATTCGAATACGAATGCAATGCAACAGATGTCAGATGAATGTTCATAAATCACAATTGTAGACCAAACGCAACCAAAAGTTCCTAATAATAACATTGATGCCAAACTTTCTTCACTCAAATTGAAGTATTACTTGAGTGATGACTGTGGATATGAAAAGTCTCCTCGAGCTAAACTCAAACTAAGTTGAGTTTGAGTATGAGTGACCCTCAAGTGTCGACTATGAATTTCACCCTAAATCATTGTTTTAATATTCACAAACTCTTTTGGTGCTTTTGAATTATTTATTTCTTAAGGATCACAAAAACAGTTATTTTTATACCACATTATTCAGACTAACTGACCACCATAATTACTTGAAAAAATAAATATTTAACCCACTTTTTTTATTACATATTATATTTTTCAATAGTCAATTTCTACAATATAAAATTTTCTATCTCTAACTCGTTTTAGATGCGTGCCTGTATGACAATACTAAAACCGAGTTATCCTCTTTTGACATAAGCAACTTTGTAACGAGAAACAAAATTACGTCACCCTCTTACTCAACTCCAACAACTAGTGGGAACGCTTATGAGCGAGCTATGGGAATAGCATCGAACATACTTTTAGAATTTTCATCATTTCCGAATTTATTAAGAGCGGAAGATAAGGATTCAAAATTGCCTTCTTGGGTAGAAGTTCTGATGACTGTAAGTAACTTTTTCAATTACATAGGAGTTCGTACCAAAAACTTGAGAGTGGGGCTAAAAATAATGATATTATACTTTTCCACATATTTTTGTTATTACTTTTGTTTATCATCTAGTGTTGGTATTTTAATATATTTATAACGGATCTGTTACAATGAAAACAATTGCTTGCTCCAGATATATCAACGAGGTAAAGTAAAAAGGAGGGAAGTTTCGCATGGTAGTGATTTAACCAACTTTCGACGGAAGTCGCCATGCCATATTGAGAAGCCACATTAATGACATTAGTCATCAACTCTTGTGTCAACATAGATAACCTTAATATACCGAAATGTGTCAAATTGAAAAGCCAGGTTAATAAAATAGTGATTTTCAGTATTAGAAAGGTTATTTATACTCTACACCATATTTATTTATTTATTTATTTATTTATTTAAACGCTATTTAGGTACACAGAGTTTCTTAATATACCTAATTATATCATATATTAAGCGGCAGCTCTTAATAAATTTCTATAAAATGTTTCTCAATACAAAAAATGCTAAAAATTACTTCCTTACCTACCACTATAATGTAATCTATAAATATGCACCTAAGTGATTTAACACTTGTTTTGTGCAGAGCGTGTTTATCATAGAGTTTTTCCTTTATTTAATTCAACAAATATGGTAGCTATCCTATATTATGTTAAACAACAAAAAAGAGTAAATAACTGTAAAGAAAATTAATCAATTAATTTTATAAATGAAATATAGTTGTCATTAATAAACATCTTACATTGCTTTGAAAATTTTTTGTAGATTTTAATATTTCTAATACTCAAAGGTAATAAATTGCAAGCCTTTGGGGCTAATTGATAAGCAAATCTTGCATATACTATGGTAATTGGGTTTTTGATAATATATATAGAAAGGTTATTTATGAGTATTAGTATAAATTTAAGTTGATATTGAGTTGTACAATAGTGTTATAATATTTTTGAATGTACCAAAATCTGGTATAGTTTGTTCAGCCATCCTTTGCCGTTACGTCATACATTGTCCAGCTTGCTCTCTCATTCATGAAATGGAAGAGACGGAATTATGACGTCATTAAAGTATTTCTTATCTAAGGTCAACATAAATTTTATCTGTTACTTTTGACAATTCAGTTGTCATATTTTGAAAACAATTCTTAACATATGCCATTGATTATAATTTTGAGGTTAAGTGTAAAATAACATTCAACAAATATAAGACATACGTAAAACAGCAGAATACGTCACCGATTATGACATAACGGCAAAGGATGGTTGAACAAACTATATCAATTCTCTAACAACAAAAAGTACCACCGGAAATATTCAGAACTTTCAGAATCCACTTTGTTGGATGATTCTTTACACTGTTATGTTCTCTCTCTTTTTTACCTCGTTGAGATATATACAATTTGTTCCTCCCATGCTAGTTTAAATGAGCAGTAGTTCACTAGATGGTGTGCTATTGCTAAACTTTGAATAATTTTGGTATACTTCAAATTGACTTTTAGGTGGCCTGCTGCAAAGATTCATCGAGAGAAAACCAGTTAACAGCAATGAATACGCTCTTGGAAATATTCAGTATGGCAAATAATTCCACCTGCAATAGAAAAATGGATTGTAATACCAACATTGTAACTATGGGGATATTGGATTTTATACATGTTAAGTATATTGAGGAAAATACTATTGTAATAGAGGTAAGTGATTATTTAATTTACATAATCATGGTTCACGTGTCTGTCTCAATTGATTAAACTGTAGGTATAAAGGTTTCATCTCAAAAACGTGACTTTGAGGAATGGTTCAATGGTTATCAAATAAAATCAATTAACAGATTCCAGAACAGGATATAGCTTATTATATTATCAAGATAGCAAAATATTCTGAGGTCAGCCAAACCGTCAACCGTCAGGCTCCACCTTAATGGGGATGCTACTCCTTCCTGTGGACATATTGAAACCAAAATGTTGATTGACGTTGTGCGCCAATGAAACACTGTTTATTTTATTGTTCGCCAATGAAACAAAAGTTGCTCAATGTCGCAAATGAAATTATGATGTTGAATGATGTAAAAAAAATTGAAAGTTAATAATACAGGTTCTTGCCTAACTAACCTATTAAATTTGGAGGTAAACTAAGCCAGTTCGCAGGGCTTTGTTACCTTATTAATCTTAAGAAAAACAAATTAATATTGGCAAAACTAGAAATTGTTTAAAGAATAAGAAGACGTTGATAATGAGGATGATGTTGATGATTGATATGTTGATATAGGTACTACGGATTTTCTACAGGAACCGGTATTTAGGAAGCTTCCTGTTAATCAGGAACTGTTTGTCCCAGAGGTACATGTCTGTCACACAGGAACTGTGACCCAGAAACTTGTCTGTCACACAGGAACTTGTGACCTAGAAACGGTCAGACTTTCAAGGAACTGTTATTCCCAGGAACTTGTATAGGAACTCCAAAAACTGTGCTCCAAGAAACTGTTTTTCCCAGGAACTGTACAGTAATCCAGATATGTACTTAAGGGATAACGGCAGCCTATTAGTTTTTGTTAAAACTTATGTAAAAATAATTAAATGGATTACTGCACAGTCGACAAAAGATGCGAGAAGACCTGCCGGAACCCAATATTTTTAGGAAAAATATACTTGGACTATTCCACCAAAAACCAAAATTCTGAAGAAATTCAATGATAAATATAAAAGCTGAAAGGCTGAACGCATAGTTCACGTTTCAACATCCTCTGATTATACAGATGGAGATGATGTCTTTGCTCGTCCTCGTCCCTGTAATCTAGTGGTGAGCAGTTCCGACATCCTTTTGGAAGTTGCACCTCTTATATTGAATACTCTTTTGACATCCTCATGAGGAATATTGTCAAAAGCTCCTTCTATGCTGCCCGGTAAGCATGCTGATGCGGGCGGAAAGGAAATATCTCTAGGATTTCTGTTTAAAAAAAAAATTGTCAATATAATTTTCCATCGTTTTCAGCACAAGCCAAGTAGCTTTAATATAATTACTTTTTTTTAGGAAATGTGCAAAATTTTATGGAATTTTCTGGGAACAGTAAACGATCAAGATCAATTAATATTATGCGTTACATTATTATATCAAATACACAACATATTCGATAACGCAATGTTTGTAGAAAACGTCATCAACAGTTATCTAACACAAGAAACTATTAATGTTGAGCATATTAAGCGATTCTTCTTGTTATGGCATTTAGGAAGAGACCTCACAATTAAAACATCACCTAATAAAACAAATTTTAGAAACTTTGACAAGTAAGTTTGGTCTCTTCTTTTTCTGGTATCTTCTTAATCTAATAATTTGTTACAGGTCTTTATTGAAAATCCTAGATAACCTTCAAAATAAAGAAGCTCCCAACCTTCAGTTGCTCTCAGAAGCTTTTGTAACACACAGTTTGCTACACAACGATATATCTAGAATAATAAATCCCCTCCTGCTTAAGCTTCTCGCTTCCAACACTTCCAGAGTCTCGATACGACACGTTAATATATCAGATTCTGATTCGCAAAGCGATATAACTAAAGACGAACATCACATTATGGAAAATATTGAATCGAAAAAAATATACGCTGTTAGTAATGTAAACGGGAACTTGATGTATCACGTGACGGATAGTCCCAGCTCTAAACCGTTGAAGAAAAGATGGTTTGCTTTTTCTAAATCTGGGAAACGATTCTCTTCCTCAGTAATAAACATGACCACGAGTATCAATGAGGATTCAAATGTGGTAACAAGAAAAAATAGGGACTTTAAAGGAGTAACATCTTCCCCTAAATCTGAAAAAGCTCCTAAAAATGTTAAACTAATCATCAACCCCTTAAGTTCTAAAGAAGTGTATCCTACAGGCTTGGATGGTTGTTATACGAAGAAAGATTCGAATTCTTCGCTGGAGAGTCTATCGTCCAGCAATGATCTTACTCAAACAAGTAATGAAGATTCTTACGGCAAAAGTTACACACCGGATCGTATGACGAATGGAGAAAGAGATTCCGGATTTGACAGTCTTAAAAATGAAAGAGAATACAGATCTAAACTGTTGTTAGAAAGTATTGAACCAATTGCGGATGGAGTTATAGCTGAAGCTATTAACGATAACGTGAAGGTATTGAAAATGTCCAAGTCTTTTAGTTTCGACGATCAGATCAACGCAACAAAAACTACGGACATTGAAAATACTCTGGTGCAAAGCTGGTCTTACTGCATATCCGAATCCGATAATTTGCACGCTAACTGCGAATTAGAAATAAGCAAAAGCGCTGAGGAATTTTTTAGAAAAAACGAAGAAAAATACGTCGTTAAAGAAATACTAAACGATATTATAGATAGAGTTTGTTTCGAATGCATGGACGATATAGACGCCAGACCAACTGATTTAGATTTGAGATCGAAAATGTGTCACCAGAAAAATCTCGTTTTGTATCCAATACATTCGCATATGTGTCTGTACTACGATATTTTCGATTCTAATCAAATTACCTACGCTTTGCAAACGTTAAAAAACTGCATCAACTCCAATCAACAATTATTTATAAAATGTTTAGCGACCAGCGGAATTAAGAATCTTAAAAGTAACGATATTTTGAATCTGCTAGCGAGGCATAGAAAATCGCTTTTAGGATGCGGATTTATCGGAGATCTTGGAAACGAACACATCAATTTTTATAGAGGCTACATGTTTTTGGACGTCATAATATCCATCTGCCTTAATTACGCAAGAACCTTCTTACCTTTTTTGGAAGATTGTTCAACGATATCCGAAGAAATAAATAGTAATTTAAAAATACAGCTAGAAAGCTTGGATATTTTGAATATAATTACAAAAAAATTAATTACCATGGTAGGAGAGAATTCTAAAGGGTTTTCTAGTTATATAGCCGATTTATTAGTGAAATGTAAGATGCAAAAGATACTTTTAAACTGTCTTTTAGTTTCTGTTAGAAACTTCGACGAAGAAATGACTTTCGCTGAGGAGATTTTAGCGTACAACAACTTCCAGCTGTTTGACAACGACAGTAAATTAGGGGAACACTCCGAAGCTTACCAAATCCAAATTCTACGGTTAATTAATTCCTTGATTGTTCTGGAATACAGCGTATTTCGATCGAATAGTGCTGAAACAACCGCAGTTCTAATACCACAACAACAAAGTTTTCTCTCTGCTTTAATGACCGCTCTAAGACAACCAAACTTGAAGTACCTTCATGGTAATTGGTTGTACTTGGTAAGCTCATGCTTACCTTATTTCGGAAACAATCTCAAACAAATTTCAATTAGTGTGATCCATCAAATCTGCAGTAACATCGAAGAAATAGCTGGACAGTATAACAAATCCGAATTAGAAAGCGAGATGTGTTCGGACTATGCAGTCACTTTGTTGGAAGCCTTGACGATAATTTGCCATTATTGTTTGTTGGATTCTTCGCAAACGGCTAATCAAAACGTACCTGCTAATCCTAACTCTACGCTCTCGAATACAGGGGAAATATTCAACAACTTATTCAACGTATTTTTTTCACCATTAGGGACCGATATAAATTTTGCTGCGAAACAAAATTCTGATCATTATCAAAGTGCCAGGAAGACAATTCTCAGCCATATGCCTAGGATCATTTCCAGCGTCGCGAAACTTTGGCAGACAATAGTTAATTTAGAAAATGAATATAATGGAATTTATGGTAATTCTAAAATTGTTAAACAACAGTTATTGGAATTCCTGAGTCCGATATCCGTGCACCATAGTGCTAGTTTTCTTGCTGCAATTTCGGTAACTTGGTACGAAAGAAGAAACCCATTTAGTAGTGTCAAAACGGTAAGTTTTACTATGTAGGTATGTATGTATTTTGGGGTAACATTCACTGATACCTAAAAGATCTATTGTGCCCCCTTACTTCTACTTAGTTTCTGAGGAGAGTCTCGGAAGCTAGTAGTTCCTTTAATCCTATTTCCCGGAGGAATTTTGCAGGCTTCAACTTGGGTAAATGTTCCTCTTCTATTCAGTAATCTCCTAGGTGCTGAGCTCTACTATTCTGGAGTGCTGTGCAGTTGGAAAGTATGTGTATGGAGGTTTCTTCTTCCATGCCACAGAATCTGCATTCTTTTTCCTCCACTATTTTGAGCTTTTTCAGGTGCCCATTCAGGCGACAATGTCCCGTTAGGATCCCTGTTAAAACTCTTAAAGCAGTTTTACTTTGACTTATGCATTCTTTTGATCTCAACAGATTGTAGCCACCCAGAAGAGTCTTTGATTGTATAAGCCCTACTAGATCTTTCCAATGGTCAGATCTTCTCTTTTTCTCGGCTTTACTTATTTCTTCCAATATTACATTGGGGCTGATCCCGAAAAAGGGTTCAGGCCCCCAGAAAAGTATTTCAATCCCCCTCTTAGCCAGGTTTCAGTTAGTTAATCGATTCCAGCACGTGACGAAATTTCGTTACCCCAGACAGAACAGACTGCCACGACTAAATATTGTTTATACTTTACAGGATGTCTTCAAAATCATGTTCTAGTAATCATTTTTCGTTTTATGACATAATACTTTATGATGTGATGAACTTTTTATAATTATGGCTATAATAAATTTCAATTCGATACTCTAGAAGCTTCGATTGTCGCTTGGTTATACAGGGTGTCTCAAGACTTCATACCAAGTACATAAAATTAATTATTAATATTTAACGGTTTTTTGGATATGGGGCCATCCATAAATTACGTCACACGAATTTTAGGACTTTTTAATCCCTCCCCCCGTCCATGTCACAGTTTGTCACATTTTTAAAAACGCTCCCCCCTGATGTGACGTCACACATTTTTCAATTTTATGCATGTAATCAAAAGAAAACAGTTATTTTCATTCTTTTCTCTTATTTTTATTAAATAATCTTTCATAAATATCAACATAATCTCATAGTGAGAGTGCTAAAGTATTAAAAATATAGATCTTAGTTCGAAAATTTAAATATTTTTTTATTCACATATAAAGTCCGCGTTTTAGTACCTCCAATTTTAACATGTAACGTCAGAAAACTTTTGACCCCCCTGCTTCTTGTCACTCAATGTCACATTCTGGTAATCCCCCTTTAACGTGTGACGTAATTTATGGATGATTCCTACAACCAACCAGCTTAGTGTGCCTCATCAGTACGATGTAGCAGTTTTACTTTGACTTATGCATTCATTTGATCTCAACAGGTTGTAGTCACCCGGAAGAGTCTTTGATTGTATAAGCCCTACTAGATCTTTCCAATGGTCAGTTCTTCTCTTTTTCTCGGCTTTACCTATTTCTTCCAATATTACATTGGGGCTGATTCCGAAAAAGGGTTCAGGCCCCCAGAAAGGTATTTCAGTCCCCCTCTTTGCTATTTCATTTCCTCCTATTCCAGTGTATCCTGGAATCCATAGTAAGGTGACTATATTGTTCTCGCCTAGCTTGAGTTTGTCTAGGCATTCCCACACCATTTTGGAACTGATTACACAAGAGCTCAGTGCTTTAATGGCTGCTTGACTATCCGACGTTATGATAATCCTTTGTCTTCTGTATCCTTTATCAATATTGAACTGGGCGCACTTTCTATGGCGTGGACTTCCGCTTGAAAGATACTTGGGGTTTTTCCCAAGCTTTCAGAGTGTTTGGTTCCTGCCCGAACACTCCTATCCCAGTTCCATCTATTGCTTTTGAGCCATCTGTGTACCATTGAATGGCATTCTTTCCAAGTCTGGTAATGGTATTTGGATCCCATTCCTTCTTGTTGCTCATTTCCGTAACGAATTTCTTTGAAAAGTTATATTTTTTCATCATACCGTCTTGTGGCATGTCCCAGGTTGTCTGATTTCTAAGAAGTGAGGAGGTTTTTTTTTAATGATTTCCTCTCTACTTAGTCTGTATCTTGTTCTTTCTGCAACACTTTCCACCACCATATGTAAATGGGTGAGGTTGAGAATCACTTCCATGGCTGCCGTTGGGCATGTTCTCATTGCTCCTGTAATGCATATACAGGCTAGTCTTTGAATTTTGGAGAGGTTTTCTCTCGTCGTCAATAGGCTAGTTCTACTACTCCACGCAATGGCTCCATAAGTGATGATTGGTCTCACTATGGCAGCTTAGGATTTTTGGGTTACAACCCCAGTTTCTTCCTGCCAGATTTCTGCACACCATTAGAGCCATTTTTGCCTTGTATGTAATCTCCTTTTCGTGTTTGCTCCACAGGAGTTTACTGTCTAGAGTTAAACCTAGATACTTGACTTCTTGTCTCCATTCAATCTCGTTCCCATCAAGTTTTATGGTTTTGAGGTTGAGTTTTCTTTCCTTAGTGAAGGCTATCAAGATGGTCTTAGTGGGGTTGATGCTAAGTACCACTTGCCTACACCAGCTATTTGTATAGTTCAGACCCTTTTGTACAATATCACAAAGGGTGTTTTCGAATTTCCCCCTGGCTGTTATGACAATATCGTCGGCATATCCTTGGCAGGATACTCTGAGATCCGTCAAACCACACAGGAGTTCGTCAACCGTCAGACTCCACATTAATGGGGATGCTACTCCTCCCTGTGGGCATCCTCTGGTAGTGCAGATGGAGACAATGTCTTTGCTCGTCCTCGTCTCTGCTACTCTTGTGGTGAGCAGTTCCGACATCCATTTGGATGTTGTGCTGTCTACACCTCTTCTGTTTATTTCCCGTTTATCTAAAATTTTTCAATTCCACAATTAATTCCCTGTTTTCACTAGTTTTTTTTTTAATCTGACAACAGTGTCCTGAGGCTAGATTCCACAAACATCTCTCTCGAAACACGTGTTGCCGTTTTTCTACCATTCCAATTGCTAATACCGTAAAAAAGAGCGAAAATGGCAACATTCCCGGTAGGCTAGCTTCCGATTTTCCGATTTACATGAATTGAGGTTTTTCGACTTGACGAATAAAAGCCCATTCGAATGTTTTTCAAAAGAGTTTTCCAATACACTTCTAGATAGTTCTAAAATATAAATTTTTTGATAAAATAGTACTGCACAATGAATTATGAGAACAAAAAAAATTTTGGCAAGAGAAACTCTATACCTCCACGTTGGTTTTTGCTGGGTAGAGTAGAGTATATTTTTATGTCCAGCCTATCTTAAAAAGTTCACGAGCCGCAACTGTTTTGAAGTAACAATTACCAAAAAGGTATCGTGTATTTTATTTATTTATATGATCAATAGTACAGTTATTGAAATTATGAACATTATTTCTCGTTTTTTCTTAATTTTTATGAAATGTTCTGACTCCGTGATTTCTCTATCTCTAACTAAGTTTTCTGTTACTTCTACTGTAGGATACTTCTGGCTGCGTTATTTCGGCACAATTTTATTTGCAACTTCCTTTTTTTGTTGACGCTTTCCGCAATAGTGGCAGATTTCCATCCTTCATGTCGCTTAAGAGCCTAGACATCAACTGAAAACCTCAAAATTCCTTCCTGAAACGTTCATAATCCTACTTGTTATTCTATGTACATATTATTGTCGATTTCGCTTAGAGTCACTCGAATTTATAAAGCAAGTTTAATTTCTTCTAAATTAAACCCTGATTTCAAAAATGTTTTATCAAAATCTTTCGATTTGGATTTTTATTTTAAATTATATTTCAGGTGCTTCCGGAACCAAACGCTAGCCAAAACAATTTAGTCTATTTAATTTTGGCCATTAGAGTCATTCCATTAGATAATTTAGTACAAACTGTAACGGCTGTGATCAAAAACCCTCCTCCCACTGAAGGACTCAGTGCTGAAATTTGTCTAGATGTTTCTGTACTTGAATTATTTTATTGGTAAGCTGCACTTTTTTTTAAATTATAATATATCTCAATTTCTTAAGCCCATTTGTAATTATCAACTATTCATTACAAGATTTAGTCAAATTTTTAGGATCCTAAAGACAAAATTGTAATATTATACCGGTTGTCCCATTAAAAAAAATTATACTGGGTTCACTTTAATAAATATAAGCATCATTTTCGACTGTTTATATCTGACAAATTTCATACATGTCATATAAACAGTTTTCGAGAATTTGGACTGTCAAAACGTCGTGGGACACCCTGTATAAGTAAATATTATATTTATTTATCGTTTTAGTTATATGCGTAACGCTTCTTCCACACAATTATTCGAGGCATGGGGATCTCTACTTGCTCTTATCAGAGAAGGTTGTTCTTTGTCTCCGCCCGCTCAATTTCTGCTGGCCGCCATTTTACATGAAATTATGATTAAGTGTTGTCCATTAGAAGAGAAGAAAGATCAAAAAGATTTACAAGATATTACTGCAAAAGTAAGAAAAACAATCATTTTGATATTTTAGTTAGTTTGTTGATGAAAATGTATTACATTGAATCTAAAATGTGAAAATGTCAATTTGTTACAGCTTATAGACTGTGTTTCACAAGTTTGTGGTTCATGTTTGGAACAAACGACATGGTTAAGGAGGAATTTCGCAGTTAAAGAGCAAGATGAAGAATGTGCACCTGATTCCAATATTATAAGTGGCAGTCATAGTGATATATTTGTAAATTCTAGTCACAGCGTCCAAGCACAACTGGTGAGAACTAGGAACTTTATTATTTAAACTGAGAGGCGCCAATTTTTGAAATTTCATTTTTTCTTCAATATAATCAAACCTGTCCTTTTGAATCCTACCGTAATGAATATAGAAGTTGTAATATTTCGTGTACTAGAAAAATAAAAACTTAGAAGAAAATGTCAGACTGGAGCATATAAGGATTTAATCTGTGGTTTTTCATAACTTCTCCAAGCCATGGGGTCTTTAAGTGACTATAGAGAATGCAGAAAAAGTGTAACATTATTTAAAATTATTATTCATTTAATTTCAATCAATCAATATTTATTGCTTATAGAAAAATATAATACTTTACAACAAGAAGTACTGCAACTACATTGGATGTAATTTAAATAATACGATATCAATTCAGCTTGCTAATTCACAGAGAACTAACGACCTAAACTTCAGAATATTAATTAAATAGCAACATTTAGCAGCACTAGGAACTATATCATTCAGTTTCTGATCAAAAGTTGCCTCGTTTTGAAGGTAGATTGTATTCTCTTCTTTTATGTTTCATGTTTTTTGTTGATCGACATAACATATTCCATTAAAAGTAAATTTCTTAGCATCGACATTTTAAGTTGGCTTGAAAAAGGCACAAATTAGAATGGCAAATTAAGACACAAATATTCTTAAGGGTTTTTATTTATCTCTCAGATAAAGAGGAATCTTCCAAGTATACACATTTCTTTTCTTTCCAATTTTAATAGTATAGTATTCAAAGTGTCCTAAATATGTTTACAAACGTTATAATTGAACATTCACACTACTTGAGAACACCAATTATTTTCAATATTGTTGTGGTTTTAAGTTCTTTATCAAAGCATATTTTAGGATATAGATTTTCAGGCAAGTTTAAAATTTCAATTAATGTACTCTATTTTCCGCACACTAACTTGTCAGTTCCCAATATCCAAATATTATATTTTTGTTTCAGTTACTTTCTGAAATCCTAGCACCCATCCTGGATATATGTTTCGGATCATCAGAAAAAGATAAAGTGAACAACATACTTGTATCTTTAATGTGTAACATAGTACCTTATTTAAAAACTCACACCGTCAAAAATATGCCGAGTTTTAATGCATGCTCAAAATTATTATCTAGTCTTAGTAGTTATCAGTACACGAGGAAAGCATGGAAAAAGGACGTTTTTGATCTGTTACTAGATAACACACTTTTTCAAATGGATTACGCCTGTATGAAATTCTGGCGAATTATTGTTGACAATTTGATGACACATGACAATACGACTTTTAGAGATCTGATGAGTAAGTAATGTTTTTGTTCGGCTTTGACCGTTTCTATGAACCTTGTTTTCTTAGATCGAGTGTCGATGAATCAAAGTGGGAGTTTGAATATTTTTTCATCAAGAGAACAGGAGTACGAACAAAAAGCTCAGCTACTAAAACGACTTGCATATGTTATATTTTGCAGTGAGACAGATCAGTATGCTAAATATATGCCGGACATTCAAGGTAAGCCATTTCGTTTTAAAAAATAAATTGACATTATTGTGATACATCCTATTGAAATGTACAATGCATGACATAAATATAGGTACCTCTAATTTAATAATTTTGTGACCAGCTACTTGTGGTATTTTGGAAAACAACTAATTTTATTTCCCCTTTTAGAACAACTCACGAGTAGTTTGAGACTAAGCGTTCCAGGCGTGCAGGCGCAGGTCTTCTTGTGTTTTAGGGTGATATTGTTGAGAATGAGCCCTTTGCATGTTACATCCCTTTGGCCAATTGTAATTAGTGAAATGCTGCAGGTATTTTTACAGATTGAACAAGAATTATCTACAGACACTGAAGAATTTAGGTATGTACATTTTTATTTAAAACCCAAAGTAAAGATTGTTGAATACTAGTTTCGAAAATCGGGTGTTGAATTTGATTTTTATAAACACGCCGTTCTGTCCCACTTCCGGGTGTTTGATTAATTGACGAGTAACTGTATCTCAAAAAGTATTTACTGTACAACTTTTTGATTTTTATAAAATAATCGGCTAAAAGAACCAGTGAAAATTAATTTCAATGCAAGGTAGCGTAATTAGCAATGCTAGTGTGTTGGTTTGATACTTATATCCCCTTTATAAATAGTTAACAACACCAATTTAACACAATATATGACAGTGAGCACTTGATCCATGAAAATTGGAAATAGAGAGGCAACACTCTTGCTGAACAGAAAGTCCGAAGAAACAAATTTTAATCATCAAAATTGTGTACTTGTTAGAAAATGGAAAATACTTTTTTCTCTTACCACTTTGGGAATCAAACCACAATAATGTTTTTTATTTT
Organism: Galerucella calmariensis; assembly: GCA_910591675.1. Taxonomy (NCBI): domain Eukaryota; kingdom Metazoa; phylum Arthropoda; class Insecta; order Coleoptera; family Chrysomelidae; genus Galerucella; species Galerucella calmariensis. The sequence continues at coordinate 33,038 of CAJUYG010001420.1, forward strand.
TTATTTCGACGTTTCGATAGCGTTCCAGCTACCGTTGTCAAGATTAACTAGTAATAAAATTAATAAAATAATTTTTGGTCCCTATCTGACACAACGGAAAAATATGACAACTAGACAATCAATAATATAAAAAGAATAAGAGAAAAAAGAATAAGTAATGCCACAAGGAACTTACAGAAGATATGTAACTTTAATAGTTTAATACTTACTTGAAATAGTGATTTTTTATTAAACTCTTACAAGTAAAATTGTATAAATAAGTATTATACATTAAAAAATACTATTATTCTTGGTTCAGCTTCTTCATTTTGAGGGGGGCATATGCATTTTCCACAGAACTCGAACGGTATAGTTACGCCACTCACTCAATTATAGGAATATTATTAACGTGGAAATAATTAGAAACTTTTAGTTTCATTCAAAATATACAATAATTATTAGTAAATTCCATAAAGTATGGGTCAAAACAATAAATTCTGTAGAACTGTTTCAAGATTACATTTCTCTTACTTTTGCTTGCCATAGAAAACTGGGGATTTTATGTTAAAATTGCTAATTACGCCTCCTTGTGTTAAAAGTAGAGAACTAAAAGTAATTCTTAGCTCTTTCACTTGGCCGCTAGCGTCTTTTAATCAAACACTCGGTATAATCAAATAAATTAGATAGTTTTCATAAAAATAAATCATATGAATTTGGATCTTTTGAATATTTCGAATACTATTTCTTTTTAATGGTTAAAAATTCATTCTGTTGTATGTGAAGCTTTTTTTTACTTGTGAAGGTTGGTGAAGAAAAAACTGGTTTGCATGTTTTAACGAATTTTGTTTGTATGTTCTGTATGTTCTTATCTTAGTGGTATAATCATTATTATTTTCGGGAAATTGAACAACATATTATTGTATTTATAAAATACCATGAGTCCATATTTTTTCCTAGACCATTCTTATGTGAGTATGTAAAGCAAACACTGTTCACTAAGAACCAACATCTACTTCTCGGGCTATATGCCCCGACAGACAATGAATGAATTACAGTACAAAGTTACCAATATGAATTTTGGTGGTTAGTTGTGGGATGTCACTATTATCGCATTTTTAGCATTCCCTTCACTGGGGTAAATATATTCTTGTGATTTCACCTTTTTTTAAACTCAGCGAATTAAATGGGAAACATATAGAGTGGTCTTAAAATAAAAATAAAAAATTCGACATCATGGTTTGACAGTATATCTAAATGTTACTTGAAAATATGGAATATTAGAAAATTTTTCATTAAAGCTATTTAGCACAATCTAATTATAATTAGTTATAATGGACAGTAGATATTTTCGGTTTTTAAATAATTTTGTACCTGATGCAGAGTTGGGTATATAAAATATATATTGACCACTTTTTCCATTTATGAATCTTCAATTAACAACGAATAAAAACCAATATAATTTGAACTTTGAAAAAAATCACTGCTCAGATAATTTCATTATTATCTTGACCTGTAGACCAATTTCTATATGAATATCTTCAAACAAATAATAATGACTATTCTTATATTCTATTTTAAATGAACTTATTACCCAACTCTGATAATATATTATAACTTGAGTATTAATATCTTAAATTTTTATTTAACAGTATTTACAGTAAGTTCTAAAACCTTAATACCCAATAAATGTTAATTCTACTGAATCAGTTTTAACATATTTGTATATCCCCGTATATAAATCAATTAACATATTTATTTGTTTGTAATTTGCTGTGGTGGCTGGATGCAACAGATCGAACAACAGGTAAATAATTCTAATTTAGTACCTTCCTTACTAACGCTTGTTATGCTAAAACTATACTAACTTTCCTTCTAATCCACATGCATTGTGACCTATTTAAAATAAAAGCAACCTTGTTTGCAAATTGGTACCAAATAGGATTAATTAATAGTAAAAAGTGCTATTTTACAAAATTTAAAAAAATCAGGACCTAAATAAATGAGGTATTTCTACAGCCGTCTAGGTGGCCTTTTTTCACTGTTTACTTCCCTTTCCTAATGAAATACATCGGAGTTGGTAATTTGGTCCCCAAAGATGACGTCACGAAATTTCAAAAGGTAATTTGGTCCCCATGGCTGACAGGTATAAATTCCCTACAAGTAATTTCGTCCCCGCAATCAGGTATATATGCTTTCGGTTCAAAAAAGAAATAAAATCAAAACATGAAAATAGTTTAAAGGTTTTAATTTCAACTCTATGGCATGAACATATAAATAATTTTTACACAAATGAGAATTTCAAAATTTTACACATTTAAATGAAATACATATTAAAAAATGAGTTCTATCTATTTCAGAGTTTTTGTATTTTTCTATAAGGTTTTCAATAAATTTTTGACGATTTCTAATTTTAGGGTCTCTTACATAATGTTTCAAATGACAACTTTGCAACTTGATATAAGTTTCGATTTGGAATTCATTTAATTTCTCAAGAAATGTTATTATATTTGGATGTTCTTTGTAAAATGAATCGTTAAAAGTTCTGTGAAAAGCTTCGCAAGCGTTTGTTGTTCGCGTGAGATAAGACGAATTTTTGGCCCAAATTGTCGGTGGAAAAAAAGATTCTTCATCAACATAATTCTCGATTAGATAATCAGCGTACTTCTCCAATCTCATGTCATTTGGTCTATTTTCGAATAGTTCGAACGCAACGCAATCACCCACTTCATTAGGATCTAAATAAGTAAGACCAAAAGTCAAGTGCAACCACCGACCAATATCACTGCTCGCATCGTTATATTCCACAACTAGAACGATAGTTTTAATTTTCCGGAACCATGCCTGGGCGAGATAAAATCTGCATCCGATGATTTGGGTGGAAAGCCAAACTTTTCTAACGGCTTTATGTATGGCCATTTCAAAATCACACACTATTTCCTTAAAATCGAAGTTAATATTAATTTTGGAGCACTTATCTTGAACCAAAAGAAACAGTCTTTCGTATGTTTCCGATTTTTTATTGGGTAGAAGGCATACCATTAAAGATATGTAATGTCCGTGTAAAAAACCGTGAATTGTAAATATTTGTGTGAAATATTTGGCACAATAATCAAATGTGCCGTCGACGTAGATTCGTTGCGTTTTCCCTAGAGCTTCAAGATTTGAAAGACACGTAAACACAATGATATTATTTAACACACAATTAATAAAAAGGAATTGTTCATCACGCGAAGTTTTTACGTCAATCGAATTCAAAATTTAATGTACATCGTTAATATTTTTCGGAAGCGCTGGTATAAACTTACATCGACTATTATACATATTCTTCCTAACGTACTCGACGTCCCTGGTTGTTAGTGTCGCTGGTAAATTTTCTTTCAATGCCATACGTATAATTTTTGACGGTTTTTCAGAAATATCGTCAACAGCTTTTCTCTTGCAAAATGCAGAAACTGTTTGCCTATTTAACGTTGAAATGTCCGCAAGATGACAGTGTTCGGATGAAGTTTTAGTCACGAATATTGCACTTGATACACCGAATGTATAGATACAGGCCTTACATTTTCTGTTGGTACATTTCCAACAAGTTTCTTCTGAAGTTTTCAGTTTTTTGTGGAAATTAAACTTGTAACCGTTAACTACAAGTAAATCCTTGCCACGATTACTTTTAATAATTTTCACCTCCATAATTTGCTTTCTTACAACAATCCACACGTACTCAAACTAAGTAATAATTCAAATGATTGCAAATTATAATAATAAAAGGGTTTTATATCCGTCTAAACTACCTGTTATTCCTAAAAATTTCCAAGAAGCAGAAATGATTATATTTTAGTTTGGGGGCGAAATTACCAGCCGGATTATCGAAGTGCCTGGCTACCAAAGGATTAACACAGGTAGCGGGGACCAAATTATCCATCCCCAAATACATACATTAACATTCAATAACAAGGTTTCTGGTTTTTTTACCGTAACCTTGATCTGGCTATTTGTAATATAAATGTTACTTTCCCTTTCAGCATCATTGTAAGTAACCCATTACGCACGCGGGGATTACATCTCCTGTAACGTATTATACCTTTTTTACGCCCTTCTATTTCTTTTATGAAATAAGGCGACTTATATCTTGAGCAATTATAGACTACGTTGCACATAAGAAGAACCCACTAACGTCTAGAAGTTGCAGTCGTATGCGCGAAGAAGCTGCACATAACAATATCTGAACATCAACATCGGTAAAGGCATTAGGCTTTGACCGATATTGATGTTCAGATTTTGTTATGTGTTGCCGACATTCAGGGGCATCCGTCTACAACTAGATTTCAGATTACTTTTGAAATACCCTGTATACCTAATTATATTTACTTCAGTTCTAAAATAGAATGTAACAAATAGCCATTTATCCATCACACACAAACTATTCTACTTTCAGCTTTTTTTTTCTAGTAACATTATTTTGTTCTGCTTTTGTCTATAGCTCTCATATAAAATTAATGTCTTCTCTCGATGCAAGCTGGGCGACAAATAGTAATAATGGACTTCACGCATTAGGACATCCCCATTGGTTAAAATTACAATTAGCCACAGCGAAATTGTTGGATTTAGCGCTTCTCTTACCGGCTACAACACTTCCACAGTTCCAAATGTAAGTAATAAGGTTTTATATATAAAAATTTTTCTTACAAATCATTACTCATCGACTGAATTTCTATGGTGTGAGTCCACATGTCTTTATACCTTGAAGAATCTGATGATAAACAAGTGTTCTTTGCACATCACGTGGTTCTTAATAAATATTTGATTTGATAGTCTCAATTGCATCGATATTTAAAAAGCTATATATTGATATGGAAAATAGTATCATATATCACATACACCAAACAAGGGTTATTTCAGTATAAAATTATAAAAATAAAAACTATTTAAAAGGGAAATTTCTCTTATTAATAAACAAAAATAAATCAAACTAGAGAAGACAGCTTGAAATTTATAATGTAACCAATAAAAAAATAAACTAAAATTTGAATTAAACTTGGAAAAAATAAAAATAAACAAATCACCTGAAATATATTTGAACTTTAAACAGAAATCTTGATAACTAACTTCTTTCTATTTTATTAAAATCCTTTTCACATAATTTCAGAGTCTTCAAAAGCTTTATTAAAGTTTCTTGGCTAAAATTAATCTAAAAAGAAAGAACCTGAAAAATAAAAAAATTTAATAGAGAGGTTATAAAATCTGACATTAGTAAAAATAGAAAGAGTATATTTATGAACATAGTTAACTAAGAGTGAACTTAGATTTGTCAACTTGAACGGAAGAATGGACCTTAGTAACAGAAATAAAAACAAATGTCAAATAACTTTAAAAATTTTGGAATTAAACGATAAAAACAACAATGAAGTATTTAAAGACATTAATAAAAAGCTTTCATATTAAAAAAAACATAAAATTAAACATGCACGTCAAGTAATAAAAATTAAAAATTATTAAATGAATTTGATTGGTCAGCTGATATAAAAAAAACTTAAAACTAAGAGACACATGGTTGTTCATTGAAAAAAAGAGAATTACGTTGTTATTGAGTAGAAACGGGGAAGAAAGCGTCACTTAGCTAAAAGAGATACAGAATTGAAAAGACAATTTATTTTTATGTTGTTGAAATATTTAAAATTTAAGTCACAATAAAGCAAAAAGTGAAAATATATAGTGAAAAAGTGTTACTAACCTTTTACAACAAGCTCCTGTTAAAATTCTATGGTAAATATCCACTTAAATTAATGAAACCTTCAAATAAACCATAAATGAAAACTCTAAGAGGCCATTTATACTGAAGATTCTCCAAACTTACCATTAGGTTAGAGTTTAAAAAAATTGTCTGCATATTTACTTTTCAAATCTGTATTAATACGCCTTACAGTAAAAGAATAAATTTATTAATATTTCACAGATTACAAAACTAATTTTTCTTTCATTTCGATAAGGTTGGTAAAACTTAGCTCACTACCAAACAATTTCAAGGGCAAGGACACAGGACCGGCCTAAAAGTTTTCAAATATAAATATAAAGTGATGGAAATAAAAAAATAAAAAAGGTAAATAGAACTGATAAGAAAATTTCTCTTTAAAAATCAAATAAAGTATTTAATACCTGAACCCAACCTCAGTATTAAAGAGTCCTCAAAACCGGTAAGTGGTATATGATACCAAAAACCATAAAATAAATTTCTTAAAATCATTGGCGCCCAACAAATAAATACATCAATACAAACAAAATAAAAATTTAAATTTCTAGATACTCAAATAAAAAATGTATTTAATTTACAGGTACCGTTGGGCGTTTGTAGGAGACGATTTGAACAAACGATCTAACAATGTATTTAACCAAGTCTCTTTTTTACCCCATGTCAATAGAATAGCAGATCTGATGGATAAGAAATATCCGGATACCCACAAAGATTATCTTCCAATGAACAGAAACGAACTACTTTTAACGATGAACAACATAACACAACTAAAAAATCTACATGGCTTTTTTAAAACGCTCAGTACTTGTTCGAATAGACACAGAACTGATTGCAGTAAATATGCTACCGGTGACCATATGTATAATAGTGAACGACACCACGATAAATATTTGGAATCTGTTTTAGAAAAAATTGACAAAGTTATTGAAATGGATTTCCTGGATAGAATACCTAGGTAAAATATATTCCAGCGGTTTGGGAACGTATAGACTGGAAAAGTATTTAAGATAAGTCTGAAATTTGTTCACTTTCTTGACATCATAATGAGTTAGACCGAAAGTTCAATTTTGTAAATACACTGAATATGTATATTAAGATATCGTTTTATAAAATCTATGTGTAACTGGAAATGCTGTCAGTAAAAAAGATTATAGCCATGAATAATAAATTTAAAGTATCTTCTCATCTGCAAGTAGAAGAGACAAAATAATAATACATTTTGTAATCCTTTTTAAACACTCTAAATACTAAAATTAAAGCAACTGTATTAGAAACTATAGTTATTTTAAGCCTCACTTCATCACAACCATAAAAATGGAGTTTCTAACAGACGCGGAATTACACAGTGCAATTATTGTTAATGTCCTTCACACCCCGAGCTGTCTAATTGTAAATAAAGCCCTTATCATGGCGGGTTTCTAATACATTATCTGAAAGATCATTTTCAAAGTTGTCAAGAATTAGAAACAGTCTAGGTCGACCATGAAGCACGTTTTATCTATGGAATGTGACAACAAGAAATGTTGGTTATGGCAAATTTTGAAAATATGTACCTATTAAAAAAAATATTAGTGAGGGGAAGCGGTATAAAATGTGCCTGGCGTATTGGCCTTAACGCAATTCTGCTAAGCTAATTTTAACATACGTGAAATCTACACTAGTTCTGAGATTTGAGGACTTATGGAAAATGTGTGGTAGTTTGCAATTGTTTTGAAATCTAATCTTCACTTTTTGTGGATTGTATAAGCTCGGTGTATAAATTCCTACCAGCCTTCATACAACTGGTGGTCAGTGAGAGAGGCAGACGATAAAGGGGTATGTATGTATGTATGTATGTATTTTGGGGTGACATTCACTGAAACCTAAAAGATCTATTGTGCCCCCTTACTTCTACTCAGTTTCTGAGGAGAGTCTCAGAAACTAGTAGTTCCTTTAGTCCTTTAGTTCCGGAATTTTAGGATGTCTACAGGCTTCAACTTTTCCTCTTCTCTCCAGTAATCTCCTAGGTGCTGAGCTCTATACTGGAGGATTCTGGAGTGCTGTGCAGTTGGAAAGTATGTGGATGGAGGTTTCTTCTTCCATTCCACAAAATCTGCATTCTTCTTCCTCCACTATTTTGAACTTTTTCAGGTGCCCAATCAGGCGACAATGTCTCGTTAGAATCCCTGTTAAAACTCTTAGCGCAGTTTTACTTTGATTTATGCATTCATTTGATCTCAACAGGTTGTAGTCACCCAGAAGAGTCTTTGATTGTATAAGCCCTACCAGATCCTTCCAATGGTCAGATCTTCTCTTTTTCTCAGCTTTACTTATTTCTTCCAATATTCCATTGGGGCTGATTCCGCAAAAGGGTTCAGGCCCCCAGAAAGGTATTTCAGTCCCCCTCTTTGTTAGTTCATCTGCTATTTCATTTACTTCTATTCCAGTGTGTCCTGGAATCCATAGTAAGGTGACCATATTGTTCTCGCCTAGTTCATTGAGTTTGTCTAGGCATTCCCACAGCATTTTGGAACTGATTACACAAGAGCTCAGTGCTTTAATGGCTGCTTGACTATCCGACATTATGATAATCCTTTGTCTTCTGTATCCTTTATCAATATTGAACTGGGCGCACTTTCTTATGGCGTGGATTTCCGCTTGAAAGATACTTGGGGTTTTTCCCAAGCTTTCAGAGTGTTCGGTTCCTGGCCCGAATACTCCTATCCCAGTTCTTTCTATTGCTTTTGAGCCGTCTGTGTACCATTGAATGGCATTCTTTCCAAGTCTGGTAATGGTAATAAAGGGGTAATAATTTAACGCATTTAAAGACTTTGGTTGATGAAACTTGAAAAATTCATCATTATCTCAATAAAAGGTAACTTATTCATAGTATGTATCGAAACTTTTGACAGCAGCCATTTATCAACACCTTGAATTATCTAATAATCAATTAATTCTGACATCAGTTCTGGATACACTTACTTGCGATTGTCTGTCATATAATTGAAGGTATTAGGGACGATTCACACTATAATATCGCTCACAAGTTTTTCTGGAAAAATATTATGAAATAAGAAATGTATTAGACTGTTTCAAAGAAATCGATTATTTTTTTCTTCAAATATACTGAAAATATTGTTGGACATGTCGAGAATAAAATACTGTCAAAGTTTGAACTCTCCATATTTATATTAAGAGGTGCCGCATTGATCATTTCTATTTTCCATTTAAATAACATGAAAGCAATACTTTGAAATGAATACGATATGTTCTTTTAGGAAATTTGAAATTTTTCCAAGGTTAAAGTTGAATTGGTAATAAATTTTGTCGATTTTTTCTATTTATCGACGCTACAATCAAGTTTGAAAAAAATGTATAGGGTATTTTTTGTAGATCGCTAACAAAACGTGATCGACATTATAGTGTAGATCGACCCTTATTGAGAAAATATTTTTTTAATACACACCAAATACAATAAAAACCCAGCTTGGTAAATTAAAGCCATCGTTTTTATATAATCTGATCTTAACCATTTTTAGTACTGCACAACTAAATTCTGTAATCCGTTATGAACCTGTATGAACAATTGAATATTTAATTTTATGATTTAAATGTATTTGTTAATAGTATTAAGTGCAAAATAAATTCCGCCAATAGTTTTTGTATATATTGCTATCTTGAGCAATTGTTGTTCTGACACTTACAATGTTTATGTACATATAATATATGTATATTAAAATGTCGGTGAATTGTATAAAAAACATTGTATGGCTATGTATACAAGTAACGTCAGTCCATCCATCCATTGACAAACAATTTTCAAAATCTTAAAGGAATTTTCAATTAACAATAAACTATAGACTATATTTTGAGTCATGTTTTAGTAAACATAAACGACGAAGCGGACAATTCGTCAAAAGAATTTATAATATTACAGGGACTTTCATGCTGTTACCATTCTTCTCTTGTTCTACCTTTTCAAGTGTCGAACGAGGATTCCGATTTCTCTTTACCCAATGCTTCCACTCTTTTCTGTGTCTTGTTAATCGAGAGTTTTTCCTTTCTTATCTACTTTATTCTTCTCGGTTTACCTCTTTTTCTGTGAATAGTACTTCCCTCTTCCATCACTTTTCTTGTAATGCAAATGTCAAAGAACCATAACTCGGCTATAACCTTAGTTTTTTGCAAAAGTTTTAAAATGTTTCAACTCTCTATACGTTTAGGAATATCGAAAAAGCTAATTATCCACCAATTAAGTGGATGTAGTTCATGTATCACTGTTATTGCAATTTTTTTAGAATATACCTTGTGATCAATTGGCTCGACAAGAGTTCGGTAAACAAGTAAGAAAATTTAAAATTTTATATTAGTAACAAATTATCTGCAAACTGTGATACGCATTTGTTAGTTATAAACTATTTTTTTTTCAAATTTAATCCGATCTTGTATTGACGTTCAACAAAAGTGTCTTTTATACACCTCGCCTTAATATTAAGAATCAGTATTAAATACAATGCATTTTTAATTTTATAGGTTATGCATATATGTTATACTTTATTTAAAAATGATGAGACAGTTTTCTTGGTTTTCAAGTCTACTTCCATCATCATCAACTTTTTTGACAACCAAATGGTAAATTTAGAAATGTGCCACAAACTTGTATCATATTTTTATTTCAAAATGGAGTTCTACTAACGGAATTCATCACTATTACTTGTGATAGAATTGACAAATAAATTTTTTTTATGATTAGAGCTGTCTATAAATTCAAACCAATGGTTCAATAAAATGATTGATTTCATACAACCACATTTGAGATATGGATGAGCTCTTGGTGTCTATAAATTCTTTACAACATTTCTTTCAACTTCATTTCCCATTTTTTGGTAATAGAAAGTTCCATTAATTTATTTCCAGCCCAGTATTTGTTGATCAAATATTTATAACAAAATAATATCAAAATATAAAAAGAATTACTTACACAATTTTAATGGACACGTACTGATACTGAACACATTAGGTGCGTTCTTTTTGAATGATAGTCCTGGGGGTCTATTCTCAAACAGTGACATTTTTTGTCGCATGCGAGATTCTACTTCTTTATATACATCCTTAATTGACAAAAGTATAATCTCGCATGCGACAAAAAATGTCACTGAGAATAGACCCCCTGAGATCCCAGTTAGTCTCACCAATATTTGATTTGTTTGGTTTTTAATATCTAATTTTCTTTGGCTTTGAGTGTATGTTATCTGTCTAATATTTTAAATCATTTCTTGAATTGTACCGTTCTTTTTGGTACTTACATCACATTAACTGAAGTGAACTGAAATCTCAGTCAAAAAGACCGCACCTATTGTAAAAATTAGGTAAAATAATAACACTTCAATTTCATCTTGAATTTACTGTTTGGTTTGTGGTTTGGACCCTCAGTTTATGGGCTCTTCACATTGTTTTTATGGGATGTCTTTTCACCTACTCCTCATTTTGTGTCAGGTTTCCATGTTCAAGAATATACGCAGTTTTAAAAACGCAAATTTAAGAGTCGGATTAAACCAGAAAGTTTTTAAATTTATTTGGTTTCGTCCGATTGAAAATAACATTTCGTGTGGATTTAAAACACGTCAAAGTGCAATATCAAAGAATACCTCTGTTTTATGGTGCGATTGGTTCACATAGACAAGAAAACTGTCGCTTCCAATTTTTCGTACACTATATTTTATTGATTTGTGTTTTTTGTTGAATGCTTTTTCAAATTTTATCATAATTTAATAATATAAGAATTAATTTATTCATCCATATATGGGTGCACTTTTATTATATTCACCTACGTTTAAGATTGTGATTTTAAATTGTGATTTAAGTAACTGAATAAATGATGGCGAACAGCCTTATTGTTGTATCATTGCGTATCTATTCATTTTGCTACAATAAACTATGTTGAAGAAAATGTTTTTATTTCAATTTATTGAATTTCAGGAGGTGATTATAATTGGTTTTTTTGTGTAAAAAAATAAAACTTCACTTGTATGCATAACTGGTCTCGGCTGCAGACTTTGTGGCATGGAGACCGAGACCGTAACCCATATATTTAAACTGACTATAGGGTCAATTCTATAAGAAGTTGTTAAAAATTAACGGTACGCCGTTATATTTGACAAAGTTTTCGCTATTATAATTGTTTTAATCTATACATAGTCAAGATTATGATTCAAATTTCAACATGTATGGTACCCAATAAAGAGCTTTCCGTTAATACTTTGAAGCTTATTATGCATATAGACTTATAGACTAGCAAAAATGGGTTAGCAGATTGTCTTATTTTTAACTGTGCGTTAAAATTTAACATTTGTTTACAGAATTGCTTCTAATGAGGCACTGGACTCGAAGAGACACAATTTTCGGAGAAGCCAATGTGTCAACTGAAACATATCACACCCATCCTGTGGACATATATCGTTTACTCGAAGGTATAGAGATAACTGGATGGGTGGAGTAGAGTACCTACTACTACCTACTTTTTGTAGCCCTTTTAATTGTAGTTTTTGCAACGTCTAGAGCCCCGGACATGTTGGGGCCCCCCATTGACGAAAAAAAATCATTCTTTAGAAAAATATCTATTATATAATATAGAAACGTAAAATTACAATTTTTTTCTTGATTTTTTGTGCGCGAAATCAGAAATTATGTCTTCGAAACTTTTATTATTTAAAACTTCCGATTCTATAAACATTATCGAAAGATAATTCAATTGAGGATTTAACATATATTGCATTTGGATTAACATTTTTTTTTAATTTTAATGCGGAAAATGATCTCTCGCCGCTACAATTCGTGACCATCATGCTTAGAAAAATTCGCAAACTTATTTTTATATTAGGGAAAATAGAGTTCAAACATTCTTTTTCAATTTGGGTGTACAAATTTGAGAAATCTAACGGGATCTCTGTTCTAGTTCCTAGCAAATAATATTTAAACTGTATACATTCAGCAATTCAGTTTTCTTCTGACAAATTCTTATCATATTTTTTTGCTAGCTTACTACAATTTTCCGTTATCGAATCTTCAGTGAGATTACGTGAAAGTGTGTGAAAAAACTGAAATCATTATTAAGTAGATATAGTTTGTTCAGCCATCCTTTGCCGTTACGTCATACATTGTCCAGCTTGCTCCCTCATTCATAAAATGGATGAGACGGAATTATGACGTCATTAACGTATTTCTCATCTAAGGTCGACATAAATTTTATCTGTTACTTTTGACAGCTCAGTTGTCATATTTTGAAAAAAATTCTTAAAATATGTCATTGATTATAATTTTTAGATTAAGTGTAAAGTAACATTCAAGTAATATAAGACATACGTAAAACAGCAGAATACGTCACCCATTATGACGTAACGGCAAAGGATGGCTGAACAAACTATACATCATAGACAGTTCTTCGCTGCTTAAGACCATAGATAACATCTTAAGACTTACCAGAGAGTCAATGATCGGATAAAATATCTCTATTCTCAAACTATCACATGCATTGAATGTAGTATTTTGAATAGATCCTTCATCAAATCTTGTTAACTTGACACTTCTTGTTTTAGGGCGCTTATCTTTATTGAGAATTTCGTCAATGTTTGCGAATTTCTTAGCTTTACCCAAATATGGCAAATATCTTACTCTATGTAAAATTATTCCAAAAATAATATAAGGTTTATTTTAAATAAATTTTGTCTGGTGTCATTTGAAAAAAGCTTTTATAAAAGCGAATTACAACGATAATGTTGCTATGAAACTTCAGCTTTTGATATTCGAAACGAAAAAAAGATTTGTTTATCTACATTTACTGGGGGCCCTATCGATACCTGCGCCTAGTGCCTCATACCTTGTAAAGATGGCCCTGGCCACAAGTTCGTATTATTATTATTATTATAATGTGGTCTTGCACGTTATGCAACCACTACGGAAACATTATGGAAAGGACAAAATAAAAACACAAAAAATTATTTAAAAATGTATTGCTAAATAATTTGTATATAAATATCTAGGGTTAAAAATCAATGGGGGTTACGAAATTGTCCAGTACATTTTTAGTATCACTGGACCAAATTTTTCTAAAATAAAAAATATGAAACTATACTGATTTTAATACTATATTCTGCACATTGTTTATTTATTAAAAATCTCTTGTTAGTATATATATGTTATATAGAATTAAACAATAATGGTTACCAAGTCTATTGATAAAGTTTTATATCTTCGAATTCAAATTTCTCAACAAAAAACAGACAAAATCCGGCGATTTTATTGATATCAATTTCCAGAATCTATGTCGTTAGAATTCACATTAATTATTATAAAACGTGCTGTGCTATATATTTGGCTCTGCCTAAAGGAATGTTATCAATGTCTCCATTGTCTGTCAGATCGATCAATCGACTTAAATTTAGAAAAGTTTATAAAACTCGACAAAAAAAAGCTTATATAAACAGATAGCATAGGACTGCGACACAGCGAGAGAAGGGATGAGCTTATTGTGTTTACTGACGGTCACCTAAATTGAATCTTTTTGGACGGAATCTAACAAAGATGGAGAGAAAAATCCTGATGAATCGATGGATATACTAAACAAAAACTGGTAAGAAGGAGTATCACAAAACATACAAATATTAATGATGCAAACTAGCTCGAAAATGCATTTTAAAGTTTTATCTTCAGTTTTCTTAAGTCTGTAATTTGAATAGAAAATCCAATACGGACCCTGCTGTTGTAATATATTTAAAACAAACTCAAAACACTTATATTATTAAGTAAAAACAACCATTTTTGTTTATGTCTCATGTGTCTTATTAATGTCAGTATGGTTTCTATATAAAAAAATCTAAACTCTACTTATATACCTACCTAACAAAAATAAATAGCACCATAGAAATTTTTAAACTTGTAGGAGTAGGTATTTATATAAAAATTAAAGTCTCTAAAAAGAGGTACATATATAGGCAACTTAAATAAAGCCAACCGTTTTCCTAAACATTTAAACAGAATAACATAAACTCTTTCAACATAACTTGGAGCTGGTCGAGGAGATATATTAATGGGTGTATTTGCATGAAATTCAATTTTAAATTGTACATTACACTTATATTAATAATGCATTTAATGCAACTGATAAAAACGCAAAGTACTTACTAAATAAAAATGAATATGTTAATATTTTCAGATGCTTCCAGTAACTTATCAATGGCTATTAAAATGATATAATAGTATCACTAAATTTTTTTGCTCAAATTCTCAATAAATTTTGGAAAATTGTACCATTTATATGTAAGTACCAAAAAGGATTAATTAAATTTTTAGTCATCTTCATTAGCATCCGCAGCGAATACATATTATTATGTCACATTAGTTCATGCATCTACAATATAAGTATTCAAGAAAATAAACATTTCACCATAATTTTGTTAGAAAGATTTGTTGAGGACATAAATTACCTGTCAATCATCACAAGTCAAATAGCAGAAGTTGTAAAAGTGCAATGAAGCTGTGCTGTTTGGATCATGCTGAATAATTTTCTTTTTTCTTTCTTTCTTTTTATTTTCTCATATTGCCTTTATGGTCCAAACATTCAATAATAAAGAATATTTTTATAGTAAAGTGATATTTCACCTAAGAGTACGGTAACACACGTTTTTGACCAATTTCATTTATCCAGCATATCCAAAGACAAACATGAAAAGATCTACCTACTATCAATGACCATATACAGAGGGAGTCCAGTTTTTTCATTGTATTGGTAAAATGTAAACAAGTGAGTTATATAGTGGTAATTGGAAAGAATCAGTTAAAAATGAAAATGCCATTGGGGTCATTAATAGTGGATATTACAAGTTGATCAACATTTTTTTGACTTTGTAGCAGTGTCTCATAAAGTTGTAGTTGGCAACCAACTATATAATAAGATTACATTAATGTCCTAGTAGGACATGTTAAAATTTGTGGGCACATCAGTTTTTTGTTATTTTTTGATAAATTGAACCAAAATCTTTTTTATATTTTTATATCAACGTTTCGGTACCATTCCAGGTACTGAAACTTGAATAAAATATTGGAAAATATTAACTATAAAAGGTTGTTTCAAACCACAAATTTTGACTAGGCGCTGTTGTATTTTTGACAATATTGTGAACACAATCTATCTTAACCTAAATTTGATCTCTGAAATATTAACACATACATTTTCCTGAACAATGATAAAATTTGACAATATTTTGATTTAGGATATTGTAGATTTTGGAACTGGTATCCTGGAAATATGATTATCGGGTCGAGAATCCTTTCTAGGACTTCGAACTGACCTTCTTTCTGGCGAATTTCTCAGCTGGAGTGTCGGAGTATATTTTTCTTCGTCGTTAAGGGTGTTCAAGCTGTCATATTTTTTGAGCAATAGTTGAATTTGCATAGCTACATCTTGATCTGAATTAGCCTTATTCACAGCCTGCAAAAGCTCTTGTTTCAATCTACTTTTTGTGGGGGAAGTACAGGTAGATGAAGATCTTCTTTCTGTTAATCCTGAGACGCTTCTTCGAACTGGAAGAAAATAATAAAAACGGGTTAACGAACTTCACTAGACGAATTTTTTTTAAATAAAATTTTATCTTACCTGTTGAATTTCTCGCGAAAGGTTGAACAAATGTGTCTTGGCCAATACTAGCTCTAGAGCTTCTAGGTCTTCCACTCCAGGTGTTGATTTTTGAATCCCCTTTTTTCATTTGAGATGGAATTTTCTTTGGACTTTTCTGTACGTGGATCTCGCCATTTGTTTCGGCACTGTTAGATCTACTAAGAGTTTTCCTTTTAATTTCTGCGTCGCTCTTATTCAAGGATTTTTCTTTCTTTTTAGGTATCGTTGATTCGTAAGTCGTCATTTCCGGAGAGGTACTTGAAGATTCCGAAAGTCTTTCCATCGATTGCAGATTTTTTTCTAATGTAGCTTTTAAATCGTTCCCATATATTTTTTGGGAGAAGTGAGTTTTTCTAAGACCAAATTCGTTAAGATCATCGTCGGTGTATTCTTGATGCTCTGAAAATATTGATTATGTGATAGTGGACATCCAAAAATTTATATTTTAATTTAGACAATTTTATTATAAAACGTAGACAAGTTCTCCTAATTATTTCCGCAATTAATAAGACTCGGCTTACCAGTCTCTTCAGCATCTTCTGTAGAGTTTTGACTGTACAATGATGATCTTTGTTTGGTTTTATCATGTATTATACCTAAACTTCTATAACCTTCATCTGACATTTCTGATGTAGTGTCGCTGTGATCTGTATCATTTACATGTAAACTAACTTCCGATTTTAAAACCTTAAACAAATAGAAATACTGCATTAGTCAAAAATTACCGAAATGTGTCTACCAACAACAATAAATTACGTTTCTACCCTTCAAAAGTGTAGTGTTTAATTTGCTTCAATTAACAATTTCTGTTCATATGACTTATAGCATGAATCGTTGGCAATATGTGGCTGTTATCAGTAAGTTAAACATTCCTAATAGTTATAGAAATTAGAATATGTCATACCAGTGCAGATGACTTTGTTTGTGGACAAAATTATTAACAGAAAACAAATGAGGATGCAAAATGGATGTAAAATGTAAGCAGGGAGCGCGTTTTAAGGGCCAAACGAGGTTTTTCGTACTTTTCGGCGAAAGTTGACCTCCAATCGAAAAATAGTGTATGGCAATGTTGTAGGTATTAAAAAGATCTAAAACTTTCGTATTTATCATTTTTCACATAACCTCAAAGATTCCGAGAAAAATCGATAAAACCGTGTTTTTCGTTTTTAATGTAGTAACACTTTGACCTTGCAAGGTCTTCCTTGGAACTATTGAGAATCGTTTTACATCTCATAATTATGGCAATATGCAATTTTCAATGTCAATACTAATAAAAATTTATTTGTGAAGTTAGATTAGTGTTGATAACCTAGCTTTTTATCATAATTATTGATACATATAATTGATATTAATGCGTTGCCTTTGAAAGTACACAGTCAACTTTTTCCCCAGAATTGCATGCAAGCTGCAATACAAATCGAACCAGATCGATTTAGTTCAAAAAATTGAAATGGCAAGGGACTGGCCAAATTATCCTCTACTGCGCATGCTTTCGATCAGTAATATTACATGTTGCAAGAAGAGTTGTAAAGTGAGAAATCCGTTTTTGTATTGGTCTTCAAAAATATTGAAAATTGTTATCTCGTTTGGTGGAGAAATATGATGTGTTTATTTATTTATTTACCTTAGAATCTACTGGAATTTGCATACTGCTTACAACATTTTTGGGTCGATAGTTATTTAGAGTTAATGGTAAAGATTGCGGACCGTAATTATTCTTCTGCTGTGAACTCCTATTTGTTGAAAGTTTAGTATTAAGATTTGAAGTATAATTCGGCGTGGGACTTCTAGACCTATTCAAAGGTGGAGCCAGAGATCTTCTTGTAGAAAGATTTGGACTAAGTGATCTCTTTGGGGAACGCGACCGAGAGCGATTTAGAGAGTTCATTGGAGGACCCAAGGAATGTGGACCGCTGGAACCGTTACATCCATTAAATGATTCGTTGGTTGTTGCTGGTGACCTGAAATGTACATAAATATTAATTTAAGAGAAATAGTTATTGTAGTGGGCATATTTAGCAGATGCTTAAACAAAAAATAAATATGTTTATTTGTTGGAAGCTTACTAATAATTTTCCACCTTGTGTAACTTTATTTCCGGCACGAATGTCAAAGAGTTCGAAAAAAACTAAACAGATACAGTGTGATTCATTAAGAGTAGTGCGACCGGCCGTATCTCAGAAACTGTACCTACATCCTAGAATTAATTTGAAGGAATCATAAGAAAATTGGCCATAAAAAAGTAATGATATGGTTTTTTTGCTTGGTGGAGCAATCTATCACTTACAAAATTTAATTGGAATATTACAAAATACTGTCCTTATTCTACAAGCTATGGGAAAGAATCAAAGATTTAGTTTTAAAAACAATTCCAACTACACATGAGCAAATGATTGATATGATTCTGTAAGCTGCTCGAAGCATTTTCCTTGCTGATATCGAGACTAGTGTTAATTCCACTACATAAAGACTGGATTTGTGCATGGCAAATGATAGCAAGCATTTTGAGTAGGTACTTAACATAATTGCCTTGATCCCCCAGTCGACAGGACAATAGCGAGCAATACAATACGTATGTAACGTAATTTTTATTTCTTTCTGGAGGCCTGAACCCTTTTGCGGAATCAGCCCCAATGTAATATTGGAAGAAATAGGTTAAGCCGAGAAACAGAGAAGATCTGACCATTGGAAATATCTAGTACGTAGGGCTTATACAATCAAAGACTCTTCTGGATGACTACAACCTGTTGAGATCAAATGAATGCATAAGTCAAAGTAAAACTGTCGCCTGAATGGGCACCTGAAAAACTGGATGTGTGGGGCTTACACTCAATATCCTAAAAAGTGAACGTTTGAGCTGGTATCATTAACAATAAAATTCTGTATCTGTAGAGTAGGGAGGGTGAGTGTCTAGGCTCACAGCACTTAGGCCACATGTGACCCATTGTACATCCTCCC